>JAVGWX010000001.1:120119142-120254142 GCA_036924085.1 Ariolimax columbianus | reverse complement strand
AAAACACATGTATACCAGTTAATAAAAAACAACTTTCTAACAATTTATACAAAACACATGTATTCCAGTTAATAAAAAACAACTTTCTAACAATTTATACAAAACACATGTATACCAGTTAATAAAAAACAACTTTCTAACAATTTATACAAAACACATGTATACCAGTTAATAAAAAACAACTTTCTAACAATTTATACAAAACACATGTATACCAGTTAATAAAAAACAACTTTCTAACAATTTATACAAAACACATGTATACCAGTTAATAAAAAACAACTTTCTAACAATTTATACAAAACACATGTATACCAGTTAATAAAAAACAACTTTCTAACAATTTATACAAAACACATGTATACCAGTTAATAAAAAACAATTTTCTAACAATTTATACAAAACACATGTATACCAGTTAATAAAAAACAATTTTCTACCAATTTATACAAAATACATGTATACCAGTTAATAAAAAACAATTTTCTAACAATTTATACAAAACACATGTATACCAGTTAATGAAAAACAATTTTCTAACAACAATATATACAAAACACATGTATACCAATTTATAAAAAAACAATTTTCCACCAATTTATACAATCATATTTTCGTCAATGTGAACAGTTCACTTCCATTCAGCTAAAGTGTTATCTCCACAGCGAGGAGAGTCTGCAATGGATCTCCAACGTCCTCTGCCTGCTGCCTTGATGTTTTTGCTAAATCTACCAGACTTTTCTCTGTCCATGTTTTCATATTGTTCTCCCACTTATAGTGCTGTTTACCTCTGGCACGTTAGCCTCTAACTTTCCATCAGTGTTATTTTGAGCAAGATGTTATGTATATTCAGGAGACCAAAACATAATCAATGTTTTACAATAATTTCGTACACCCTTCTCTTTTGCGATACGAATTTCTCCAAGACTGCCTTATTCGTTTTCTTTTTTTTTCATTAGATGCTTTCAATTTTTCTAAATATGCCCCATTTCAAAGATATCAATTTTCTTCTTCAACTATTTTTTCGCTGTTCATGTATCCACGGCATACCGTAAAAACGAGTATGCATTACATTTGATCATTCCTATTTTTAATTTGAGTTACTTGTTTGGATGTCAATATTCTGCTTCTTCGCTCATCCTCAGATCAAGGTCTCGGTTTCTCTTTTAAAGGACACCGTCGTTTGTAGATAGATTTTGTCTCTCATCTGTATCATGAGGCCAGTATTATTATCTCTCTTCCTGTGTGGGCGTTCAGCTTTATAGGATGTGTTCCACGGTCATGTGTTTCACACATGGACACCAGTCATTTGTCACAATCTTCATTTTGTTGTAAAGATTGTTCTTGAGTCTATTATGCCTAGTTCTCAGGCTGAAGATGAAGACTTGATTTTCTCTAGTTAAATCATATTAGTTGTCTTGTTTGCGAAATTGGCTGCGTTGATCAATTCATTTCCTCATAAAGTTGGCTTTATTTATGGTATTTGCCTCATTTTACGTCTGTTTGTGGGAAAACTTCTCTATACTCTGCTAGTCTTTCATTGCCTTTGATATTGCAGTGTATAAACCTTGGGCGTTGTGCTGAGAGCTGTGTCATGGAGCACGTGCAATACTCGATATCTCTATTTTTTTTGGCTTTGTTTTAGAGCTGCTAATACTGCTTAGGCCTCTGTCAGTAATTTTATGTTTTCTTGGTGGATATCTTCATCTTGGATTACACGTTCAGTAGCAGTCTTCAGTGCTACTTACGCAGAAGGTATTGTAGTGTGTCTCCGTTGTTAGTACTAAAGTTATTTTATCTCCGCTCCTTAGTCTGTACTTAACCTCTCCACCTCTCCACCTCCATCTTACGTGGTTTTGTTAGCTGAGTAATTTGTATATACATGAATCAATTTAACTGTCGTTTACACTTACCTAAGATATTCTTCAGTGATATCTTTAATTTCTTTTCTATTCTTTCTATCATCTTAGGGATTTATTGTTTCCATGATGGAGTTTGGAATGTTTGTTTTAGATCTCTAACTACTGCCTGCTTATAAATGGGTCTGCTTTTACAAGATCTTTTTTTAAATATGAAGTGGTTTCCCTTTAATCTACCTTTTCCCATGCGATTTATCTTGTCATGTATTGAATGATGTCATTTCTTTCAACTTCTCCTACAGCTGGAGTGTTTTTTGGTCTCGAGTGTCTCCATACTTTCGATTCTTGTTGTGTTTTCAATTGCATTTATTGTTGTTGTTCTCATAGCTCCAGTGATGATACATATACCTTGGTTTTAGACTGCATTAATTTTTTGAAATTTATTTTAGTTTTTGTGGGCCTTGCAAACACATTTATACACTTTTATACAAGTACATTTCTACACTTTTATACGAACACATTTATACACTTTTATACAAGCACATTTTTACACTTTTATACAAACACATTTATACACTTTTATACAAGTACATTTTTACACTTTTATACAAACACATTTATACACTTTTATACAAGTACATTTATACAAATCTATATAAACTAGTTTTCTATCAATCTTTTAGGCATGCTAATGTTAGATTATTCAATCACAAACACATTTATACACTTTTATACAAGCACATTTTTACACTTTTATACAAACACATTTATACACTTTTATACAAGTACATTTATACAAATCTATATAAACTAGTTTTCTATCAATCTTTTAGGCATGCTAATGTTAGATTATTCAATGACAACTGTTAGTAGAAAAAAGCATAATACCATGGGTCCTGTCTGAAAAGGCAGCTGCATGCACCAAGATGATCGAAGATTAGTAAACTGCCGTAGTCATAGAAGATTGTGATTTATTGTTGATCAACTGGCAAAACAACTAAATCACTAGTCTTCCAGGCTACAACAGTCATGTGATGTTAGGGCAGCCCAGTATGTAGGTAAACAACAATGATATTAGCATAACCATGTAAAAAGACAACACACAATCTATGTTACGTCCAAAATGTCTTCACCAGATCCAAATAATAATATAAAGAAAAATAACTAAGAAGTCATAACAACAACGATGAATACGAATATAAATGTACTTATTTGATTTATAAAAAGCACACATACGTTAGAAGTGAATGGTGGAAGTGACTAGTTCAAGGACAACAGCCACAACCATCATTAGTGACTACAACCTAATCAAGTTATCTATGGAAACATCGACAAATCTGCAGCATCAAGTAAAACCTTTCACCAAAGTTAGCAAAATATGAGTTGGTTAATTTGTTGAAAATTAGTTTGGGAAGGAAATACACATGTTTAATTAATTTTTGTTTGGCAACTCGTGTGAAACAAAGGGCACAGAATAAAGAAGGAAAAGTGAAGTTTACATTATTCCGCGTGGATCCCAATACATGTACATATGAAGAAATAAATATATTGATACAAATTAACTTCAAAGGCAAATGACACAGAGAACACATACAATCTGATATTTCAGGCGCATGTTACTCCTTGCCAAGAAGAGATCAAGTGACAATATTCAGACTGCGAACGAACCACTATAGATTGAACAATTATCTGTTCAACAAATACAAATTGGAGAAACACACATGTGCCCACGTGGGGGAAAACAAACAAACGCTGAAACGTGTTTTATGGGTCTGCCGGATCAACGAGAAGAACAAAGTGACTACATAACCCTCGCCAATTCAATTACGAGATTAACTGTACGGCAACGAGAGAAGTCTGTGAATTATCGGCAAGTCTATGAGAACAATAGATGCGATTATTTGAGAGTGAACGAAGAAAATAAAGTACCACTTGCTGTGCTCGAAAGAATAAGATCGCTGCATTTTACTATGCATGTCGACAACCATGAATAAGGAGATTTGTATTTATGGCCGGTAACTTCATTATGTACAAGAAAGTGCTACAACCACCCCAAGCGGAAAAGCAAATACAGGCATTGACGTAGGTTTCCTGCAAGGATGTGAATTACACTAGTGTCCCCTATGCTCCTATTGCCACGACTATTTAAAACACATTGTCAAACCCTATTGTCAAACCTCTGTGGAGTATATATTATCAACAAATACTCGACAAGTCTTTCTGTCGAGCTCACCCCATGATTTCTTGTCGTTATTAGGTTTGTCTCGACTTCTCTTCTCCGTGAGTATTTAGATCTACCTCTCACTCTCATGTCCTGTGGATTCCTGAACAGTGATTGTATTGTTACGCTATCGGCTTGTTTCTGTAACATGTACTTAGTGACTTCACATGCTATTTGAATCCCTCAATTCGGCCCAAGCATCCACTGATGACAGAATGAACCCTTTTAGTTGTACCTTTCTTTGTTCCCAACGTCCAAGAGCGATATAATAAAGCGGACTTGACATTGGAGTTTAAAATCTGTATTTTTGTTACGGACTTGATTTCTTTCAATTTCCCAAAAGTGCCAAACGCAATAAAACCTCATCTCGCCTTTTGTATTATAATTTTGATATCTCTATCAGTACCTCCGACCATGTCTATGTTGCTACCAAGATTTATGAAAGAATCTAGGTTTTGTAATATGTGTCTCCCAGTAAAACACACTATTACTACCATGCTCTTCCCATTACTGAAGCCCACAATGAAAACATAATGATGTGACCTACAGAAATGATGAAAGCTGAGCTAAACACACGTCATGAAATTAGGGAATGGATGAAGAAAGTTCAGGTGGACACCATGTAGTCCTCGAGGCCAAAAGCGGTATTAAGGCGCCAAATTGTTTGAGGAGCAGGCGGCTGAGTGGCAGGGTACTTGTCTTCTAGTCATGAAGATACGGGTTCATAATTCGGTAGACGCCTCAAAATGCTTGCAATGGGAAGTAAAATACAATTATTATACATTCGTGTGGTAACTGCCGTTAACAGTGGTCTATGTTGTTCAGCTTTATAACCCTACCACCCCCAGTTTTTAATAAACGCAATTATTTATACCGACCACCTCACTAGCATCATCAGTCCCAATGGTCACACGTTTGTTCAAGTTCAAATATTTAATTGCCAGCTCAGTTTTTACAGCTTTCACAATTCCATCTAAACTGCATTCTTGTAACTCCGAAACAGTAAAGAATGTTGGTATGGCTTTATTTTATGACCAGCTGTATCATAATATTGCAGTGTTACGAACTTTGTGAACACTAATATTAGTAGATTAGTCTAAAAGTCAGCTAAACTTTCCATCTCCAAAATAACGTATCAAGTCATCCACAAAATGCATATTAAGAAAATATATAATATCTCAGATCGTTTTGATCTATACATTTTCAAAATGTATATAATTTTTCTGAGTAATTGTGTTTTAACCCAAATCCCATAAATGATCAGTGCTCTTGTTTGCAAAATAGCATTCTCTTACAAAGCAATGTTTCTCTCCAACTTAACAGTATCACTTCTGTTTGGTCTATATAAATTAGCAAATACCGGCAGCAGTCGAAAATCAACCCAGATGTGTATCCTAAATACTAATATGTGTTGCCAGGTATGTTAAAAATGACAGCTTTGGTAAAGAAGATTTAGATAATTAAAAACACATTTTTTATTTTTGTTTTATTTTTTTGCGTTTGCCTTATTTCTCTATTCCCCAAGGCGGTGTGCGTTGCACTGTGGTTTTCATCTTACGCCTGTCGGCCCAGTGCATCCGACTTCAGCATTCATTTTATGTAAGGATCTGCTTCCTCCTGCATTTTCTAAGGGTTTGCTTCCTCGGGGTAACGGCCGGTGCTGTGATGGGGATCGAACCCAGCACCTTCTGGTTGTGAGCCGTGTCACTTAACCACTAGCCCACGCCGTCCCCCTAAATTTCTGTTTAATATAAGTCTAAAATATGCAGTTAGTTTTCCCATTAAATGAAACCAGTTTAAAAAAAAACCATTTTTCCAATATCGCCCAAATCAGTTTAAAAAACAAATTCTCTAGACTTCGGAAAAATGAGCTAGATATGGAAAAAAGTAAAGTAGGCAGCATTGATTCTTACCCGTATCAATAAACCATGCTTATTAAAGATTCAATACTCAGATTTCCTCTAGGTGCCACGCCCATTTATGTCCATCAATATCTATTTGAGCATTCAACTAGCTGCTGGGTGGAAAACATTGCCATAGAGCGGATCGATTCAACTTCCAAGATTTAACGGATGATGATAGTATAAATACAGAAAGATTATCACGTTGACGTGTCGTGCTTCCAGAAAGTCTTTGACTAAGTTAAATACATTTGATTCCAATTTATAGTTATGGGATGCTACAAAACACACGAAAAAGGAGTAAAACACTGATAACACTTCGCCTCTTGACGAATTGAGCAGTTATAGCAGTCATATCCGTAACTAATACTAAATAACAAATTCGTTTGCCGAATAAGAAAGACATGGAAGGAAATTAGAAGGGGTGGGGGTGGGGGAGAGAAAAAGATATATGTAGGGGGATAAATAGAGAGAGAGAGTGAGATGGAATTAAAAAGAGAAAGAATGAATTTATCAAAATGATAATGATGTTTTAATATTACGTAAGCGTGTAGAGTAAAACGTGATTACAAAATAAGTTGTGTAAATACATCATGTTTAGAGATTCTTGAAGTAATTATATGACCAGTATTTATTGGTGTAAAATTAGTACGTAGCATGTCCTTTACATAATATCGCTTCTTACAACTGTCACCTATTTTACTGTTATAAGTTTTTTGGCAAGTGTGCAGTGTGGTTCGTTGTGACACTTGCACATATGACCTGTTTACAGGCTGTTTAAGCATAAATCAGGAAAATCGAAATCGACATTCTCAACATATTGGAGCACATACATATTTGTCTCATCAAACTAGATTCAGATAACAGTGCCACTTTAAAAATAGTTTGAAAGATAAAAGATTAACCTCATACAACAGGACATCAAAGAAAATTCAAGACTAAGAAAATAATAATGTGACAGTGTTAAAAAAAAAGATAACGGCAAAGGGGAAAAAATAACAGTCGTACAATAAATGGCACACGATAAAAAATTGCACCTCTCCTTGGAAAGAGAATACCTTATCTGAAAATGTAGATATACATCATCAGAGAAAAGATATAGAGCGAACAGAAAAACACCTTAACAGTAATGTAAATTCCAAGGGAGAAAATTTACCTTAGCAGGGAAATCAACCAGCAGAGAAAGAAAAATAGAAAAAAAAATACCATACAATGGAATGTAAATAGTGCGGTAGGAAATAGACCTTAGCAGGGAATGTAAATAACACAGGAAATATATATATATATAGACACACAATGAAAATGCAATAGCAGGAAACGTAAATATCGTGGAGGGAAATATACCCTTGCAGCGAATGTAATAGCAAGGGATGAAATCTACCTTATTAAGGAAGTAAAGTTTCTATATTAAAACTGGACAGAACTATATAAGCAAACATTCGATAGTTTCAAAGTATCACGTCAGTGCAATTTATTAATCTCTATGGTTAATGATGTACTTGAGACACCTGGTCATCTTACTCACCTGATCTGAATCCCATCGGCTATTTTCTACTTGGATCAGTGTAGCATTAGACCGAATTTGTCGACATGCGTTTGTGAAATTGTAAAATCAAATACCGCAGTGGAGAATGTGATTTAAACCCGCTAGCGGCAGAAGCGAGTTGCATCAGACAACGTCTGCAAACGATGTTGAACGAATGTGAATAAACTTATTGCAAGAAGAAGAACATATTTTGACCTGATATCAAAATCATATTTCTCACGTGGTGTAAGACATACCATTTATGAATGCCAGTGACATGTATTTTATGAAAGTGACATTTCACAAAATTGCTGTGCAGTTTTGTGCTGAGCAGGTAAACGATCTCCATAAACGGTGCAGATATTTCTCGGGGCTATTATTACCTGTTCAGGTAGGGACTATGACAGTGAAGAGGGTGGGATAACTGTATGGATGGGATCGGTACCCCCTGGCAATGTACAGCATGACATTATGCGCCAACCTATTATAATCAGTAATGCTTAGCTTCCAGCAAATAACAATGACTACTTCTACAGTATACCTCCTTGAAGGAAGAAGGACAACAAAGCACGACCAATATTCTGACTGGCTGTACATAAAGAGATTGCAGCTATAACTCTCCGCTTTAGTTATAACTATAATAACTGTTGTCTGCATCAACAACAGAAGTAGAATGACAAAGCTGTCAGACCAATCAATGACATTCACATTGTCAAGAACAACATCCACCACGCTTGCTCCTACCCTATTAAAAAGTACTTGAGAATTTTACAGAGAAATGAAGGCGTATGCTTGCTATTTTTCTTTGAATGCGGTTCGAATTCTTCTCAAACACAACTAAAAAAGTAATAATATCCGTTATTAAGTTGGGAAAAGGAAAACAGTAATTTGCTGTTTTCTCAAGTCCTCCGCCCAATCTAACAACACATCGACAACTAATGCTTAAAAAGCTCTTACAAGTATCGCATCCCTTAGCCTATGCCCTCAACGGCAATTACAGCTCAATTGTCTCTCCTACAGATCAATCTTTGTTTTTGTGTGCAGTAAAAGCAGACCACTGCGTCTCTTTTAAATGCCACCCAACTAACGAATAAATAGCCGAACAGGCACACACAGCAGTATTCACACCCTATCGATCTCCCACATATCCCCAAACAATTCCACCACCCTTTGCCAATGTTACACAAAATACAGGTACTGACAAATCAGCCAGTAGATGGGTAATAAGAAAATGACTCGCTTCTTGACAAGCAATTAAAGTGATCCTCCAACCTTTCGGGCTAACAAAATCACATCCTTTCTCGTATTTCGCAGTGCCTTCCTTAACGTAACCGCTTGGCAAACCCATATCACAGTATTGATTTTTCTCCCTGCTGTCTGACGTGGAAGTTAGACTACTGTTTCCCTCATCCTGTTTTATAAATTGAACTATTATCTCAGAACAGATTCCAAACATTAGTTTATAATTTACCTTTTTGAGGGAATGAAATACGACGTGAGCAGATACTCTTTTTTTCAAATACAGTTATTTTTGTCATAAAAAATGAGCTCTTTATATTACAAATGGTACATCTCGACAAATTAAGTCCGTTTGCAACATGAAAATGGGTCTAAAAGCACACACTATTCTCATCATCGCCACAACTATCCCTGTCCTCACAATGAAGGAAAGCTGACGTCTGTGACATTTTGTTATCATAGTTCTGATTCGCTTATGTATCGCGTGAAATATGTGGCTAATTCCAGTTCTGATTCGCTTATGTATCGCGTGAAATATGTGGCTAATTCCAGTTCTGATTCGCTTATGTATCGCGTGAAATATGTGGCTAATTCCAGTTCTGATTCGCTTATGTATCGCGTGAAATATGTGGCTGATTCTAGTTCTGATTCGCTATGTTTCGCATGAAATATATGGCTGATTCTAGTTCTGATTCGCTATGTTTCGCATGAAATATATGGCTGATTCTAGTTCTGATTCGTTATGTTTCGCATGAAATATATGGCTGATTCTAGTTCTGATCTAGGAACATGTATTCTGTGAACATCAGTTGTCTGTCTCGGTCACATTACTGCCCGGAAGTAGTCTCATATATTCCAAACACCGAACAAAAATTACAGATACAAATACACACATTTTATATTTTGATATTATGTCCATAACAGTTCAGTCATCAGAACCAAATATGGGGAGAGAAGATTAACGTCTGGCCAGGCACAACATACCGATCAGACAATTTTAGACAGGGTCAGGCACAACATACCGGTCAGACAATGTTAGACAGGGTCAGGCAAACATACCGATCAGACAATGTTAGACAGGGTCAGGCAAACATACCGGTCAGACAATGTTAGACAGGGTCAGGCAAACATACCGATCAGACAATGTTAGACAGGGTCAGGCAAACATACTGACAAAGATCCCACTTCCCCTCCGTGCAGTTCTCCATGGAAACAGGCCGTTGGAGTCTGGCTAACGAGGTGGGGATCGACGTGATCACCGTAGTAGCAGCCGTCAACAAGATGAAGACAAGCACAGCACAACGGCCTGGAGGACATGGTACACCTGTTTCAGTACGCACAGTGTGCGAGGACAGCTACTGCAGCCCGTCATTTAACGTCCATTTCAAAGTGCACAAAAAGAGTAAACTTACTCATTGTAGCCATTCAATAACAACAATAATAACAACAACAATAACAACAGCAACAGCAGCAATCACATATCACTACGAAGCAAAACATGACAACGGTTCCAAACCCAACCATTTATTGAAATCATATCCAAACCAATAAAGGAGACCTACATATTGGATATCCCCATGCCGATGTAAATCTTAGTGCCCCTTACTACAGATAAAATTCTAGTACCCTTGTCGTTGAAAAACAAGACTGAAGAGAGTTGTTAATGACAGGGTCAAAACAAACTACCACAAAAATACACAACTAGAGCAAGTTCAAACTTCCTCTAAGGAGGAAAACTGCAGTCGTCGCTCCATGTTCATATGCAAACAATCGTACAATCAATCAATCAATTAAGAACTATCAGCTTCATATGAAGCACATGTCCTTAACATTTACATGTCGTCCTTCTCTTCAAGCCACCCGTTTCAGCGTTGTCTATGTCTGTTCTGCTTCCTATATGTCTATCTGAAGTTTTATTCTTCGTGGGTTTCGGTCTGAATCTACTTCTCTTGTGTTGAGGGTTCCAGAATACAGACAATCGTGTAATGCTATCAATTGCTATCATTACTCAGCTACTACTACTACTACACACACTGATTAAGGATTGAGTTATTTACTTACTTACCTACTGATTCATCCTTTCACTTCAAGTAAAGCACAAGCCACCGCTACAGCTCCCCCATTTACAGGAAGCCTGTATCCGAGCATTTGCTATGGTGGATTCAATAGCATTGAATGGGTTGCTAGCTCCATGCACAACCCTCAGTAGTAGCCTTTTACGATATGCTTAGAATGTTGCAGTGGTCCTAATCTTTTCAAACGGGATACAAGTGGAGTAATGACACACACAAACACATGTACATATATATATATAAACACTTGCACACACACACACACACACACACACACACACACACACACACACACACACAGACACACACACACACACACACACATACAAGCAGACATTTCTCTCCATGTTCTATCCCCGATACAAGCACTACAAACAGAAATATGTTGCCAGACGAAACATTACAATCTGTCCCAGGTTTGCCACAGCAAATGAGGTCCTTTACGAACATTTCAAATATTGTAAGGCTAGACAGTGTTTTTCAACCTTTCTGTTCTTGTGACAATCTCTTCCAAGTTAAATTTCACATAATGTCTCCACCGTCCACAGTCTTAGTCATAGTCGACCTGCACTTCTATAGCTGCGGATGACTGTGTGCAGGTCTCAGCTCTGGTGTGAGCTTGATGTAGCCAGGAGAAACAAATACCTGCTTAGCGGGCTAGGCTCGAGCATCTTATTACTCCGTTGTGTGGGGACAAGTGCCGCGGAGGGTGGTAAACCAATGTGTGAGTCCATATTAATAGACTCAAACATAAGGAAAAGGTAGACCAGCAGCCTGTTTGGTGCCATCTATGCTGCTCTTAACAAACCACCTAACCATGGCCGGTGTTATGACATGTCATACAGTTAGTCGCATCTTACGACATACTTTCTGTGGGACAGTGGTGCTATTCTTGTCTTTGTCATACAAAAACACGCCGGTAGAACACCCTTTACAGTCAGCGTTAGTTATAATTTATTTGTTGCATTACGAAATATGGCAAAGGTTCAAATCCTGTAAGAAACTACATTTTATTTAAAATTTAAAATAAATACAAATCGGGAAAATAAACATACTGATAAAACTGTGTTAGTCAGGGTCAGGTGAAACATACGGGTCAGACCATGTTATTCAGGGTCAGGTGAAACATACTGGTCAGACCATGTTAGTCAGGGTCAGGTGAAACATGCTGGTCAGACCATGTTAGTCAGGGTCAGGTGAAACATACTGGTCAGACCATGTTAGTCAGGGTCAGGTGAAACATACTGGTCAGACCATGTTAGTCAGGGTCAGGTGAAACATACTGGTCAGACAATGTTAGTCAGGGTCAGGTGAAACATACTGGTCAGATCATGTTAGTCAGGGTCAGGTGAAACATACTGGTCAGACCATGTTAGTCAGGGCCAGGTGAAACATACTGGTCAGACCATGTTAGTCAGGGTCAGGTGAAACATACTGGTCAGACCATGTTAGTTAGGGCCAGGTGAAACATACTGGTCAGACCATGTTAGTCAGGGTCAGGTGAAACATACTGGTCAGATCATGTTAGTCAGGGTCAGGTGAAACATACTGGTCATACTATGTTAGTCAGGTTCAGGTGAAACATACTGGTCATACCATGTTAGTCAGGGTCAGGTGAAACATACTGGTCAGACCATGTTAGTCAGGTTCAGGTGAAACATACTGGTCAGACCATGTTAGTCAGGGTCAGGTGAAACATACTGTTCAGACCAATGTTAGTCAGGGTCATGTGAAACATACTGGTTAGACCATGTTAGTCAGGTTCAGGTGAAACATACTGGTCAGACTATGTTAGTCAGGTTGAGGTGAAACATACTGGTCAGACCATGTTAGTCAGAGTCAGGTGAAACATACTGGTTAGACCATGTTAGTCAGGGTCAGGTGAAACATACTGGTCAGACTATGTTAGTCAGGGTCAGATAAAACATACTGATCAGACTATATTAGTCAGGGTCAGGTGAAATATACTAGCCAAGACCGTCCCCCCCGTCTCACTAAAATGCAGTTTCCCTGGAAACAGTCTGATACATGGCAGTCTGGACAACGAGGTGAACACGGCACTGTAATCTCTTTAACGGTGAGCTTACTGAAAAGCCTCGCATTACACTACAGCCAGAGGGACGCTGTTCGGGTACGCCTATGGATGCTATGAGAACCCCTGTTACCTGCCATCGAAGAAAGTTGCCAAAAGTACTTAACTAAAGTGCAATTGGCATTAGCTTTAGCAGCAACATCAACAACAACAACAAAAATAGTTCCTTAAACTGCACCATCATGCCGACGGAATACAACCTCTCTATTCTCCACACGAAACATTCCTACTGCAGTAATCTGTTTGACACGAGTGGTACCCGGTATGAGAAGAATAGCACTACTGCTGCATTTCTAATGTGTCGTAATAGGTAACAGAAGGGGGCTGTGAATGGGGATTGCAGCATGCTAATAAAAAACAACTCGATTCTATTGCAATAGCCGTTGCAAACGCTCCGGCACAGACTTCTTGTAATGCGGCCAGCTGAAGTGGCGGCCCTATGCTGCCCTTTGAGCGGAAAGATGAATCAATTATGCGCTTGGTCCTTCTTTGGCGTTCGTTCTGCAAAAAAGGACGTTGAGACGCTGTCATAGTTTACAGCGAGGCTGCGGTATCTGCGTTTTTCTACCCGAAACATTCTGTTTCATCAAGGCTTCTTGTTAGGACCACGTTTAACTTCCCAGTCCAATTCCTATTCTTTTAGCCAGATTCTGTTTCTAGGGTCATCAGCTGGAGGCAGAATAGATTCTGTTTCTAGGGTCATCAGCTGGAGGCAGAATAGATTCTGTTTCTAGGGTCATCAGCTGGAGGCAGAATAGATTCTGTTTCTAGGGTCATCAGCTGGAGGCAGAATAGATTCTTCGGTCAGCTATGGGATTCTGACCCTGAAGGAAACAGGAGGATAAATTATGCGGAGTGGGGTACGGAAGATTGGGGAGGGGGTTGTAGTAGAAGATTCACGTAGTCACATGACCGATGGTTGTGTAGTCAAAGTATCAAACAACAGTTGATCCGAAACTTCATTTTGTTTTTAATTTGATGGGGTAGGATAAAGGGATTACAATTAATAGGGTGATATGAAAATGGTGTTTGTTCTAAAGCCTCCATCAAGGAGGGAAGGCTTCTTATGATTGTGGCGAAAGACAAAATCAAAGTACTGGATCCAGACTGGGAGATGGGAGTTTACAGCAAGTTGCGCCTTCATATGGACAATTGGCTAAAGTGATCTCCAACATTTTATGTTTGTCCGTCTTTAGCAAACCCCCCAATTACATGCTTTTTTTTCAATACAGTTTTACGCCATTTGACATTTCTAAACGGATCTTTTTCATTGCTTCATGAAACCTCTTTTGGTAAATTATTGTAATGACCTTTTGAACTAACATTATTCTAGTTGTTGCATTTCTGTTTCCATGAATTTCCTTGTTAATTCTTATGCCATTTCAAGCAAGTTATTTTCTGTGCCCTTGTACATAATTGTTTCCTTATCATCTGTGACATAAGGTTGGTATAGGGTGGGGGAAGTTGGGGTTTCATGACCCTGTTCACGTGATGTTTCTCGTGATCACTTATACATGGTTTATTCCATAAGCTATCTTTTCCCACGTGACATTTTGTATTAGTTGTTTGTGTTCCTTTCAACTATATTATGTTTTTGTGGTGTTTCGCCAACAATAAGCCAAATGGATGAAACTTGTGACCCGCAGCAAATATCGCAGTCAAGCTGTAAACTAGCGACACAACGCATTACCGTTCTCTGTTCTATATCGTGCTACTTGGAAAGCAATTTTCAGGGTTTGGTAGAGGGAGATTGAAATGAACGTAACCCCCCCCCCCCCCCCCCCCCACAAAAAAGGAAAATGTGTGATAAGGAATATTAAA
This sequence comes from Ariolimax columbianus, assembly GCA_036924085.1. NCBI lineage: Eukaryota > Metazoa > Mollusca > Gastropoda > Stylommatophora > Arionidae > Ariolimax > Ariolimax columbianus. The sequence continues at coordinate 120,239,412 of JAVGWX010000001.1, read as the reverse complement.
GATTGTACAAGAATGTCGTGTAATATTTTCTTAAAGAAATATTTATTAGTTGTGAGTACTACACAAGGTTAATAAAACAGTTGAAAATCTTAACAGAAGTAGTGAAATTTATAGAAGAAATAAAAAAACATGAGTGTGCAACAGCAATAACTCCTGCAGTTCTACGGGAAAACCACCATATTAATTAAGATCACTAGGAAATAATTGACAGTAAATAAAAGCCGAATAAAACGTGGAATGTAAGCCTCGCCTTTTTCTACTGGTATTCACAACAGGACTATATTTTGTCAGATCGTCTTCCCACTTCTTTCATCATCTAAACACACAAACGTTTTTCACGGATGAATCGAAATGCTTTTTTTTTTAAAAACACACACTTCCGTTTGTTTATTTATTTACCTTCAGTCCACTTGTGTTGTTTGAAAACGTGGGGAGGTGTGACCTCCTTTGTTTCATATTGTTTTTGCAGGCGAATGTTCGATGTTCACTTGTCAGGTCAATCCCAGCATCTGTTTAGTTTGGTAACCCCTGGAATACGATCGCCTATTTTTGGGACTAGTGGTGGTGGAAGTCTAAATTAGAGCAAGGTAGACCCGTAGCCTGTCAGGCGCCATCTATGCCTCTCCGCTAATTACATAACCAAAACCTCTGTGTGACGAGAATCCCTAGAATAATTTGAGCAGATTTTTAACTTGATTTTTGCCCAGGCAGTGACAGTTAAGTCCACTCTTTACGATTTCCAGCTGCTATGGGATCTGTAACGTGCGCCCCACAGTGCACGGGTATCTGATCTCACTAATCAGCAATCAGAGACATTTTTACCAGATAATCCAAGTGAAATAATTTCAGTCTCCACCGGTCGCGAACATCTTATCTCGAGACCAATGGGTACCCACTACCCCCACCACACCCCCCTCCCCACTTCCTTATGTTCTGCTAAAAAAAACAAAAACAAACAATAACGATATATTTTTTGTTCTACACTTACTGGGCGATTTCGTATTGTTCTATAAACTATTACTTCTGACTGATAAAACCATGGGCTTTGAAAGGTGAAACAATTCTTAATAACTAATTTTAATTCGTTCTTCTGTATGTTTCCCCCATTAATAATGAATAGATTTGATGTGAACAAGTATTGTTAATTACGTTAAAATTAGACTCCTCGAAAAATGTCATCGTCTAAAAATGTAATGTTCATAGAAGAAAAACAATGTTTCTGTGTGTATATATGTGTGTATGTGTATGTGTGTCTGTCTGTCTGTCTACCGACCTACCTACCTAGCCACCTACCTATCTACCTACCTACCTACATACCTACCTACCTACCTACCTACCTATCTATCTATCTATCTATCTATCTATCTATCTATCTATCTATCTATCTATCTATCTATCTATCTATCTATCTATCTATCTATCTATCTATCTATCTATCTATCTATCTATCTATCTATCTATCTATCTATCTATCTATCTATCTATCTATATATCTATCTATCTATCTATCTATCTATCTATATATCCATCCATCAATCCATCCGTCTGTCTGTCTGTCTATATATCTATCTATCTATCTATCTACCTGTCTACCTGTCTTAAAGATATATGTTTATATATATATATATATATATATATATATATATATATACATATATATATATATATATATTTAGATAGATAGATAGATAGATAGATAGATAGATAGATAGATAGATAGATAGATATATAGATAGATAGATAGATAGATAGATAGATAGATAGATAGATAGATAGATAGATAGATAGATAGATAGATAGATAGATAGATAGACAGATTGAAACCGATCCTAACTGCACCAAGTGAACATAGTTTACTATGCGCATGATGATGTCACTTCTAATGTAAACAGCACATACCGACCATCAAGTTTGCAAAATTTCATTATCCTATGACTCATAGCTTCCTCAGCAAACCATTGAAAACATGGCGGGTGTGATACGGAATCCGTCCAGGAATGATCAGTGAGCGGTTTCTAACAGCTGAAGAATGTCGACCAGTTGACATTCATCGCCGAATTCTTCTTCTTCGTACGCAGTCAGACAGTAACCATTATTTTTTCGAAAAAAGCGCGGTCATCCTGAGGCTGTCGCCACTGCCATAGAGCTTGTCTTGCAGTTCCACTGGTGATGGCCACATCTGCTCTCTCTGATCCTCGTATGTCGGGCAGTTCTGGAGCAGATGTTCAGCGGTCATTTTACCGGTACCGCACGGGCATTCGTCGGTACCACCTATCTTCAATTTGTTCAATAGGTGGTACCTAAGTCTATTGTGGCCAGTGCGAAGTCTGAAGACAACGACCTGCTCTCTTCGGTTCAACTGGTAATAGGCATCGTTTTTTGTGTAACCAGTATGTTCGGTTTCCCATTTGGTCATGTATCTGGCTTTGATAAGCCGTTTTGACTCTTCGTACGTCATACTAGTATCTGTTTGTGGTAGTCTTGCACCTTCTTTTGCCAGTCTGTCTGCCTCCTTGTTGCCTTGGATGTTGCAGTGTGATGGGACCCACTGTACCACTACCCTTTTTGGTGCGGACTGCTGGCACAGTTTGCAGAGTGCTGCTCTTAAGTCATTAAGCTCAGTGTTTTTCTGGCTTATTAGCGCTGTGACTACGGCGAGAGTATCTGTAAGCAGGACTATATGGCTTTCATTTTCTTTATGTGTCACCATTTCTTCCACTGCCGCCCTCAGTGCCTCTGCCTCCGCTCTGAAATTGCTTGTGTACTTACCAGTAGCGAATGACAGTGTTATTTGTCTGCCATTTGGTAGGTTCAGGAATGCTCCTGCCCCTCCGTTCTGTGTAGTGTTTGTTACAGAACCGTCGGTGTATGCATGGGTCCAGTCCATGCTTGGGTAGCTTTTCGATATGAAGCTTAGGGTAGTATCTCTCCTTTCTTTTTCAGTCTGGCAGTTTTTGTTTCCAATACCTGGTATATTTTCTACCACCTCTGGAAATATATCCTGCCTCCAGGTAGGTTTTCGTACAGTAGTGATGGGTTTTGGTGTTGTTAGTGCGTTTATGGGATCTTCGTGCATCTTTGCTTTGGCTATTTCTGCAAAGTTTCTCCGCTTTAGTTTCCCATTTCCCAAATTGTTTAGTCTCTGGTGCATTGGATGGTCGGTCAGTCTTCGGAGTTTCTCTGACTGCAGCTGGGCTTTGCAGTCTCTTCTATCGGTCATGGATTGCAGTTTTGTAATCTTTTCAAGTTCTACAATTGGCGTTGACTTCATGCCTCCTGTTATAACTCTCATGGCTTGGTTTTGAAGTTTGCTAACTTTATCGAAGTTCGCCTTTGCTGCTGTTGTCCATGCCGCAATACCATACTCGAGAACTGGTCTCACTCTTCCAGTGTACAGTTTCTTTAGTATGCTTTCGTCTGCTCCCCAGCTTGTGCCAGCAAGTTTCCTTATGATTGCCACTCTTTCTCTGGCTCTCATTCGGTTTCTCTCGATCTGACTTTTCCATGTCATGCGCCGATCAAATGTGACTCCCAGATAGTTTGGGTTGTCGTTTGGCTGCAGAAATTTGCCATTTAAACTTAACTTGGTATTTTGGGGTTTGATTGAAAGCGAGAATATTGTGCATGTGGTTTTCTCCTCGTTTATTTTGACCAGCCATGAGTTCGCCCAATCTTCCAGCGATGTTAGGGCCTGCTGCATCCGATTTCTTGCTATGGTGAGATTCTTTTCAGAGGTCCACATAGCCAGATCGTCTGCAAACATTGAGCTATGGACTCTTCTTGGTATATTCTCTGTAATGTCGTTTATATACACCAGGAAGAGTGTGGGTGACAGTACTCCCCCTTGGGGTACTTCCTGCTCGAGTATCACCTTTCTGCTCATCTGCCCTTGTACTTGGACTCTGGCCGTTCTGTTTTTGAGGTAGTGGTTGATCCACTTGTACATTTTCCCACAGACATCACTTCTTCTTAGCTTGACTCCAAGTCCATCTTTCCAGACTTTGTCAAATGCCTTTTCCAGGTCCACCCAAACCGCTACTGTGTGCTTCTGTGCCTGGTAGGCATCTTCTATTTCCTGGGCTATGAGGATGACCTGGTCCTCAGTGGATCTGTGCTGTCTAAAGCCGGCTTGCTGTGGAATTAGTATTCGTTTTTCTTCCAGATGCCACATCAGTCTGGTGTTTGTCATACGTTCCATCAGTTTGCCGACACAGCTCAGTAGGCTGATAGGCTTGTATCCATTTGGATCTGTTTTGCCCTTTCCTTTTTTTGGTACTGGTATCAGTACTGCGTCTTTCCATGCCTGGGGTACAATTCCCCTTTTCCAGCTTTGGTTCAGGACCGATAGCAGTTTCCTCTTCGCTGTTTGGCCCAGCCCCATCAGCATTTCGTTTGTTATCCCATCTTTTCCGGGAGATTTCCTTTTCTTTAATGTTCTCATGGCCTCTTCCATTTCGCTCATTGTTAATTTGACCATCATATGCTCTTCAGGTGCCGTACTGATGTTGTCGTGCCCCTTTTGCTCTTCACTAATGTCTGTATGCCTATCTGCAGGGACCTCGATGTGGTTTGCTCTGGCATAGTGATCGACAAAAGCGTTTGCAGCTTTTTTACCAGTGAGCAAGTTTTCGCCCTGCTTGATGGTAATCATCGCCGAATTCAATATGAGTCGGAGGTTAATGAAATATTGCAAACTTGACTGTTGGTATCTGCTGTATACATCAGAAGTGACGTCATCATGCGCGTCCATGGGGACGGCGTGATCTAGTGATTAAGTGACACGACTCACAATCAGAAGGTGCTGGGTTCGATCCCCATCACAGCACGGCAGTTACCCCGGGAAAGCAAACTCTTAGAAAATGCATGAGGAATCAGACCGTTACATAAAATGTATGCTGAATTCGGATGCACTGGGACGACTGGCGCAAAATAAAAACCACAGCACAACGTACACTGCCTTGGGGATTCGAGAAATAAGGCGAACACAACAAAAAATAATTTTAAAAAGTTAAAAATCATGCGCATCGTACGTATGTCCACTTGGTGCAGTTAAGTCCGGTTTAATTTGAACACGCCTCGTATATGTACATACACACACACACATACACACACACACACACACACACACACACAAACACACGTATATAAGCATTTGCGTATTCCCATTGCTCTAGTTCACCAGGAATGTCTAAGTTTGGTTGCCCCAAGAAGTTCATAACAATGGTAAAACAGCTACACGAAGGCATGTGTGCTCGTGTACTGGACAGCGGAGCAATCTCTAAAACGTTTCTAGTATCAAACGGAGTAAAACAAGGATGTGTACTCGCCCCGACTTTGTTCAGCATGATGTTCGCGGCCACGATGACAGACGCCTTCAGATCATTGGAGCTTGGAATATCCATAAAGTACCGCACAGATGGCAAATTACTCAACTCCAGAAGAATGAAGGCCAAAACCAAAGTGGCTGGCGACATAATCAGGGAACTTGTATTTGCTGACGACTGCGCTCTAATGAGCAACTCAGAACTGAACATGCAGGTTGGAATGGACCAGTTCTCTGCCACCTGCAACAATTTTGGCCTGACCATAAATGCCAAAAAAAAAACAGAGGTCCTGTACCAACCAGCACCAGGCATGCCGTACACAAAACCAGAGACTACAGTCAGCGGGCAGACGCTGAATGCCGTAGACAAATTCACATATCTGGGCAGAACGCTGTCGAGATCTGTCAGCCAAGACGATGAGGTGGCAAGCAGAATAGCAAAGGCCAGCACAGCCTTTGGTAGAATGCGCTCGATGGTCTGGGCACGTCGTGGCATCAGCGTCAAGACCAAACTCAAAGTCTACCGTGCAACCATCATTCCAACCCTACTATACGCTTGCGAAAGCTGGACTGTATACTCTGGACATGCAAGGAGGCTAAACCACTTCCACACATGTTGCCCGAGGCGAATATTCCACATCCGATGGCAAGATCGTGTCACTGACATCGAGGTTCTCTCGGGGGCTAACATGCCCAGCATCCATGCACTGCTAGAAAAAGCACGACTAGGATGGGCCGGACACCTCGTCCGTATGTCAGACGAGCGGCTCCCAAAGAAGCTTTTCTACGGCGAGCTGAGAGAGGGATGGCGCGAGAGAGGGCGCCCAAAGAAACGTTTTAAAGACGGTCTGAAGGACTCACTAAAAAGTTGTCAGATAGACATCGACACCTGGGAATGTCTTGTGCAAAACAGATATGACTGGAGAAGCGCAGTCAAATCGGGTGTAGCTGTGTCGGTGAAGACGACCGTGTTGTGAAAGCCCAGAGCAGACGTGAGACGCGGAAATCCCGAGCAGCGGGAACACCATCCCCTTCTACAAACCTCGTGTGCCCGATATGTAGCAGATGTTTTCGTGCTCGCATTGGCCTGTTCAGCCACATGCGCACCCACACCCAACAGGGAAATCTGAGACAAGGATGATGTCGGTGGTCCTCATCGACAACGATGGACAGCTATTATTATTATTAGTTCACCAGGAGGATTTATAGCCAATGTAGACATAATCAATAAAGAAATAGAAAGATAATCACAAGAATATAAAAAAAAACATTTTTCGTTACAAGCTTTAATGTAAACTAATACGTATTTTTGGGACTACATGAGTGTAGTATTGATATATTAACGGGTCCCAATAGTAGAGGTTTTGTACACCAATTCAGCTTTCTAGGTTATAGGGAAGTTATTAAAAATAGGAGAAATAGAAGGCCACGCAAACTGTCAACTGTCAGAAGAAAAGAAGTCGACGCAAGCGGACATCATTCAGGAGAAATACAAGTCGACGCAAGCGAACAGCGGTCAGGAGAAATAGAAGTCGACGACATGCCGAAGACAGATGTGTCGGACCGAAAGGTGCAAATATCGCAGTCAAGCTGTAAACAGCGACACAACGCATTCTGTTCTCTGGACTACATCCTACTATTTGCATAGCGCTGTTCAGGGCTTAGTAGTGGGAGATTGAGAACGAACGTAGAACGAAGAAGAGGAGGAGAAGTCGACGCAAGCGGTCAACGGACATCTCAAGTGAAATAGTAGCGTGTGACACAGGTTAAGTTGGTCCTATAATAGATATCGCCGTCAGAGATGACGTGTGAGAGACTTGATTGTGGTAAGTCTACAGTTTTCCGGACGTGGGGTGACCTCTTCCATTCCCCGCGCCTTGCATTTCTGAACTGAAATTCAAGTATCAATACAACATCTGGGTAGACTAATTGTATAAAAGCCGGAGCTTTGACCTGATCCCTTTTCCGCGAGAGATAAGCCCTCTACTCGCTCTCCCACTCAGACGCTCGATGTGATAAACAAACCGTAAGCATGACCCAGTGCAGCAAGTTGACGACCTCACTTAGTTGGCAGAAATAAATGTACTTGGTCAATAACATAACGGATAACCCAAGCTATTTTCACATTACTTACCATTTCCTAGTAGTCTTGTTTCCTCATTTCTGTCATTTATCTGGAAGAAAATAACAAAGAAAGGAGGGGTGGTGGGGTGGGGTATGGGGTAAGGGAAATGTTCTGGTGAAATAAAGAATCATAAGAGATAAGTTTAGTATGGCACAGACAATCATAAGACATAGGTTAAGTATGTACAGATAATTATAAGACATAAGTTGAAGGTGATACATAGATATATAAGGCATAGATTTAGAGTGACACAAATAAATATAAGACAGATGTAGGAACACAAATAAACATAACACATATATATATATATAGGTAACTCAAAGAAACACGAGGCATGTTTAGGTGACACAAAAAAAAAAACAACAACACAATACACAAGAATAGGTGACACGAAAAAACATAATACATACGTTTAGGAGAAACAAAGACACATAATAGGTAAGTTTAGTTGACACAAAGAAAAATGTAATGTAAGTTTAGGTGACACAACGAAATATTAAACATACGTTTAGGGGACACATAGAAAAATAATATGTAAGTCTAAGTGACGAAAAGAAACATAAGTCATAAGTTTAGGTGAGACAAAGAAGCATACTTACATTTGGGTGACGCAAAGAAACATAGTACATACATTTAGGTGACACAAGAAAAACGAAATACATAAGTTTAAGTATCGCAAGGAAACATAAAACATACGTTTAAATTACACAAAGAAACATTAGACCTAATTTAATGTAATTTGTCAGACTTGAACCAAATTAAATAAACGGAGACAATAAAGGAATGGCAATACACTATATTTTCTATCTAATTTCTGTGTGCGTACGTATATATATATATATATATATATATATATATATATATATATATATACAAGGTGTGTTAAAAAAGTATCTGAATTTAATTTCTGCCACATACACAAATGAAGCATATATGTTGTCCTTTTGCAAGGAGGTATATGAGACAGTTGCGTCAATCGCTGGCAGTCAGTCTCTCACTGTTGAGTGTAGTGAGCACTTGCCGGGTTTTCATTCACCACGAAATGACGGAAAGAATTGAACAGCTTTGTTGCATCACATTTTGCCCAAAACTAGGTGATACCCAAGTGGGAACTATTCGGAAGATTCAACAGGCTTTTGGTGACGATGCCATGAGCATCACACAACTGTAGTAGTACACTCGCCTTAAAGGTGGCCGCACATCGGTGAAGAATGTAACATGTCCCGGTAAGCTCCCATGAGGCGGAAATGATGAGGTCATTGACCAAATACAGACCTTGGTCTTTACAGAACCGTCGTGTTAACATCCGAGAACTTGTGGATTAGGTGGGGATAAGTATTGTTTGGGTACACTTCATTTTCAGAGAGGTTTGGCTATGCGGACAGTGTCCGCGAAATACCTGCCGAAGCTGCTTAAGATGGACCAGAAGCAACTTCGTCTGGTAGTCTCACAGGACATGCTGGACTGCGCAAACGGCAACCCTGATAACTGGTGATGAGTTCGTAGATTTATGGAGGCAACCAGGAATCCAAGCTGCAGTCGTCACAGTAGGGACATTCATCATCTGCGAGGCAGAAAAGTACGAGGCAGATGCGGAACAATATTAATGTCATGTTGACCGTTTCTTATACTCCCGTGGAGTTGCGCTTCACGTGTACGCATCACAAGGTCAAATCATTACCAAAGAGTTCTACCTGGAGGTTAGTCGTCGCCTTCGTTATGTTGTTCCACGCGAACGACTAGACCTGCGGAGAACGGGAACATTTCAACTCCATCATGACAACGCATCTGTCAATTCTTCGCATCTGATTCAGACTTTCTTAGTCAAACACAACATTCGTCTGGTTCGCCAGGCTGCCTATTCTCCGGACATGGTTTCTTGCTACTTTTGGCTGTTTGCAAAGCTTAAAATTCCTCTGAAAGGGACTAGATTTGAGTCACGAGAAGACATTTTGCGGAATGCGACGACCAAGCTGTACTCAATTCCTAAAGAAGTCTTTTTGAAATTCTTCCAACAATTGCGGGACCGCTGTGAGAAGTGTGTGAAGTCACAAGAAGAGTACATTGAAGGGGATTGGAGTTTCAAACCTTCAGGCGATAAATGGTGTTTTTCTGGCCTTATGATTGGATACTTTTAAACACACCTCAAGTGTGTATATATATATATATATATATATATATATATATATATATATATATAAATATATATATATATATATATATATACATATATATATATATATATATATATATATATATAACATATGTACATGGTTGTGTGAATTTGTGTGGGTGTGTGTATGTGTGTGTATGTGTGTGTGTGTGTATGTCGTTGGGTATGTTGAAAAGGAAGAATAATTGGTACAAAATGTCCACTCTCTATGACATTCCATTCATGGTCTAGGTAAAGACTTATGACCAACCCGTTGTATAACAAAAGCAAACATAATCATGACTCGTGTAACTATGATTATGACATAAACCTCACCTCTCTAACCACAATGATCGTGGAGCGATCGATACAACTTGATTGGCTCTAGTGGACAAGGAAATCTCAGGACTTAATCGTAATGACCCCTCGTCTTTCTTGTCACAATCTAGAAAGTAATACTATCTCTTGAGTGCAAAATACATTTGTAGAAATGTTTACGACAGGCGATGCAGTACTTCCAAATAATAGACATAGATCCATGCAATAAAATCTTGACAGATTCAACTGAATGATGCAGGTAAGAGTAATCAAGGTCAAGTGAAACATGCTGTTCAAGGCCTCCACCTCCCTACCAGCACCCCCACCGTCACCTCCCGTCATCGTTCATGCTTCTGGAAACTGTCTATGTTATAACAGCCTGTCTACAGTGGGGTGATTGGCACTATAATCACCATAGTGGTAAGTTTGCAGAAGAGCCTCGCTTTGCACTACAGCCAGAACGACCATGATGCACCTACTAAAGTACACCTCTGGGTATAAGAGGGGCGGCTGTAACCCGCTACCATAGGAACGTTGTCAAGAGTTAACTCAGCACGAGTAGCTTCAAACAACAACAACAACAGCATCGCCATATTGAAAAAAATATAACACATTATAAAAAATATATGCATGATTCTTTACTCAGCTTTCGATGATTTCCCTCAAGCTACTAAAAGTTACATTCCAACTGACCGCCAAACCGTGAGGTTGTCTGTCCTACTGTAACCTTCCCTGGTCAGCTGTCACGACCTTCTAACAAAGAAAATTGCACTTCTCTGGAATAATTCTGGCACTGATGTGTGCTGTTGATCAACATCAAAGAGCTGTTGAACGCCTTTTTCCAACGAATCTCACTGTCAATGCGGAGTCACAACAGCTCACAGCGACCGTTTCATGATTATATATTTGATACTACCACTAATGCTCGCATTCCGGTGTTAACGCGATGAACATTCTTAATTAATTTGCAACTTTTCATTAGTTTGATTTACTCGATAATAAATTTAAGCGCAGTAATTTGATCAACAGAAGATTTTTCTGCTCGGAATCCTGTTTGTTCTTTTCTCAGTTTTTCGTCTCGCTCACATTTTATTTGATCAAGCAATACCCTGGTCAGGACTTTTCCCTTCACTATTATTATTCACCAGTTACTATATTAGTCATGTTTGCTAGACTTGTGCAAGACTTGTTCCCTAAATATTGACTAGAATTTTCCTCTATATTGTCCCAAACTTATTTCCTAGTCTTCGGCTTGACGTTTCTACAAAACTTGTGCTAGACTTGTGCTAGACTTGTGCTGTGCTAGACCTGTTCCCTAGATATTGACTAGAATTTTCCTCTATATTGTCCTAAACTTATTTCCTAGTCTTCGGCTTGACTTTTCTACAAAACTTGTGCTAGACTTGTGCTAAACTTGTGCTGTGCTAGACCTGTTCCCTAGATATTGACTAGAATTTTCCTCTATATTGTCCCAAACTTATTTCCTAGTCTTCGGTTTGACTTTTCTACAAAACTTGTGCTAGACTTGTGCTAGACTTGTGCTGTGCTAGACCTGTTCCCTAGATATTGACTAGAATTTTCCTCTATATTGTCCTAAACTTATTTCCTAGTCTTCGGTTTGACTTTTCTACAAAACTTGTGCTAGACTTGTGCTAGACTTGTGCTGTGCTAGACCTGTTCCCTAGATATTGACTAGAATTTTCCTCTATATTGTCCTAAACTTATTTCCTAGTCTTCGGTTTGACTTTTCTACAAAACTTGTGCTAGACTTGTGCTAGACTTGTTCCTTAGACTTCTGCTCGCCCTTTAGCTTAAAACTTGCACTAGACGTGTCGTAGACTTTTTTCATGGACTTCTACTTGCACTTTTACTTAAACTTGTGTTAGACTTGTTTCCTAGACTTGTGATAGACGTATTTCCCATACTTGGGTTAGATTTTTACATAGACGAACGCTAGACATCTTCCTTGGACTTACAGTGGACTTGTTTATAGGACTTGAAGAAGACTTATTTCTTTGACTTGCATTCTACCTATTCCTTAAACATGTACTAGTCCTATTCTCTAATGTGTGCTAGACTTGTCTAGACTTTTGGTAGACTTTCCCATTAGATTTATGCTTCACCTGTTGCCCAGACTTGTTCCACATATTTGTTCCACAGACTTCTACATGCAATGACAGTGGCAGTAGTCTTATGGAACATTGCCCGATCTATTACCACGATTATTTTGTCCCGTACTGCCGCCCTTGTGGGGAGAGGGGGAAGAACGACATGTTAAATGATAGACTTACCTGAAGCTGGAAACTTGTCGCAGAAGAGGAAAGACAAAAAGAGGGAGGAGTTACACACATGATGGATGGAGTTCATACATGAGAAGTCGGTGGGTGGCCGAGTGGTTTGCATACTGGTCATCTGACCAAGGAGGCACATGTTCAATCAGAACCCCGGTAAAGATTGTTTCCTCCTATCGGGGATGGAATAAAACTTAACTTGGACACTACATGCTGCTACAAGAGCAAGCATCCTTTATTCTTCAGTCCCATAAATTCCCTCGTCGGACACCCAGCAATGGGAGTGCACGCCGCAATGATTGTGTCTTTTAGCGCCATCATGTAACATTTTAACTGACGTGACAGTTGTCCGCTTGTGTGTGTACATGACAGTTATCCGTTTGTGTACCTGAACGTTGTCCGTTTGTACACATGGCCATTGTCTGTTTGTATACATGACAGTTGTCCATTTATGAACATGACGGTTGTCCGTTTGTGTACATGACTGTTGTCCGTTTGTATACATGACTGTTGTCCGTTTGTGTACATGACAGTTATCCGTTAGTGTACCTGCCCATTGCCTATTTGTATACATTACCGTTGTCCGTTTGTGTACATGGCCGTTGTCTGTTTGTGTACATGACCGTGTGTGTACCTTACCGTTGTCTGTTTGTGTACATGGCCGTTGTCTGTGTACATGACCGTGTGTATACATGACAGTTGTCCGTTTGTGTACATGCCGTTGTTTGTGTACATAACACATGTGAGTTTGCATGTTTGCTATTTCTCCTGTTAACCAACGTCCCCATAACCTGGACAACTTACATTTTGCACAAATTCTCTACTAATGCTACTTGTTAAATCTATAAAATGTTGGACAGGTCATTTATACGCTTTTACATAAAATCGAAGTTTTAAAAATATTTACTTGCATCGACAGCGAGTTCAGCAGCTTCAAGTTGCATTAGAACAAGTACACGCGTTCACTGAGTTGGACGTTCACGGACCACCCGAATTCAACATTGAAGATGACGCAGATGAAGACATCTACATACACTGCACTTAACTTCTTGATACTGGTTTAGAAGATTCTGAAGAGTCTGGTCGGTGTGAACTTTCTAATGGTTTCTAAAAATGGATGCAATTGACGATAAGTAGTGATTGCATCTCTACGGACTCTTCTATAATTATTCTGAGGGTGACGATCTGGTCGATGCAAGATCGCTTTCTGCTCCCGCAGCCGTTGGTCCAGTATCCATGAGTCTTCCTATCATCAAGCTACCAAAGTACTTTTCCTGGCACTGATAGTAGCGTCACTCCAAGCCAATTGTTGCAGTTCGACAGTTCGGAATGTTCACAATCACGCTTTCTATTGCTGTGGTTGATTCTCCTCCCTCTATACTTCGTTTATAATTGACAGCAAGTGTATTACAGTTGTGTCGCCAGCCGTCTTAATTATCCAACCAGCAATCCCATCTTCTCCAGATGCTTTATGGTTCTTGAAGTTCTTGGTGGCCAGATCAATCTCTGCACGGGTCAAATCATCACATAGTACGCCCATGGGATGCATATTTGTAGCGTCATCGAAGTCGGGTGTTACTGCTGATTGTGGTTAATTTAACACGCGTGCTAATTGAGCCGTCCAACTTTGCATCTGTTCGGCTTCTATAGTAATGGAGTTATCCTGTTTGTCTTTGGTCGGGGTGCTGTCAGCAGACGATTTGTTACACAGTTGTCTTGTAATATATCTGGAACATACGCAACCTTTCCGCAGAATCTTCAGCACTCAATACCAGGGTTTATGGTAGGACACTACTATTATTTTATATCCTAAGATTAGTTTTCCTGCTATATACTGATATTCAAATTGGTTTCATCACGCAAACCTGGCCTAGATTAAGCAGAATGTGATGTCTCCTTCCTTCCCTCCTTGGAGTGATACCACATTTCTACGAGAAGTAAACTGTTCTTTATTCTCCAACATTTGATTACCCAGAGACACTGCGTGTTGGCCTGCCCTATTCATCATAATTTGAGTTTTCTTCGCATTAATCTTCATCCCTACTTGTTTTGCAATTTTGTCTGACGTCTCGCTTTGATCGTGGATATGTTCATATCTATGAGGCAGTAGCGCTATACCGTTTGTTAACTCAACGTCTTCCAGCAAGGTGAAGGGTGTCTATCTTATACGTCTCTGATCTGTCATAATAGTGTTCTTTAAGCACTCAGGCAATCGCAGGGTTGATAGAAAAATTGACATGGCACATACCTGTCATAACAGTGTTCTTTAAGCACTCAGGCAATCGCAAGGTTGATAGAAAGGAGGCCATGACACATCCCTGTCAATATAGTGATCTTTTAGCACTCAGGCAATCGCAAGGTTGATAGAAAGGATGCCATGGCACATCCCTGTCATACTCCATACTTTCTAATGAATGTTCTGTCGGAGTTCTTCATGCTGCAGGAACATCTTTACAGAAGAGAGTTATGATGTTAACGATCTCCTGTGGTAGACCATACTGTCTTAGTATCTTCCACAAACTGTCTCTGTACATACAGTCGAGTAACTTTTCAAAATCCACAAATTTGATGTCTATGTCTCCCTGTGATTCACTGCATTGTTCTACTCGTAAGATGTTGCGGAGTGTGTACATATTCTCACTGATCCCTCATCTTTATCTTAACCCTGCCTACTCTAAGCGAATATGTTGCTATTTTTCATCTTGAGTTCTAATTACGATACTTTTGTTAAATATTGTTCAAGGAATTGAAAGTAATGAAATTCTTCTCCAATTACCGCAGTCAGACAGGTGTCCTTTCTTTTGAGTTCTTACTACAACACAGCTCGTATTTCTCCATGCGTCCAGTCCACGGGTAATCCTTCTGTTTCCAATATATATAAGTTAACAGTGGTTCTAATGTGTAGCAGCTATGTTTGGATCTACCTTGAAGATTCCTGCTAGTAATTCATCCTTCCCTTGTGCTTTATTTCTTTTCAGTAGACTGATATCTTCTACAATTTCTTGTTTAGTTGATGATGCTAGATTTATTACAATGTCTTCAGTAGCTGGTTGTATGACTACAAGGTGTTCGGGATCTGGTCTGTTTAAAACACTCGAAAAATGAGTGGCTCATCTTTCATCTTGTTCATGCTCAGTAGCTAGGAGTTTACCTTTTTTTTGTCCCTTTTAGATACATTAGTGCAGTATCTCCTATTCTCGATTATTTGTTGGGAGATTTCGTATTATGTATGCAGGTCATGTGTTCTGGCAGCATGTTCAGTCGTTTCTGCTAGATCCTCTATGAACTTCCTTTTATCTCAGTTAGCGCTTCTTTAAAACCATCTATTTAACTCTTTATAACCTTTTTCCTTATTTTGTCGTTTTGCCGCTCTGATTTGGTGCAGTTTATGAGATTTTTACTAGTTTTCCGTTCCTTGATGTGCTCTATTGTTTGGCTGGTTATATATTCTTGATGTCATCATTGGTTGGTTCCGAAGACCCTGTTGCTTAGTGCTTTATATCAATCCTTAATCCAGTTCCATTTCTATTAGATGTTGGATCCTGCTAGTGGATCTAATATTTCTGTTAGGCTTTGAAATCTGTTCTTGATTTCGACTGAAAATTGACTAATGATCGTCTGTTAGCTACCAATTAACCTGGACTCAATCAGCTTACCTTTCCAATAGTAACAGATAAATTCACTTTGCCGCTTCGTGCATTTGCTAACATGTTACTACGCCTTAACAAAAAGGACAATTACAATTTCTAATTTATTTCCACCTGCTTTATGCAAATGAATGTCTTCTCTAATTCTTCAAAATCGTTGAGGATAGTTCAGCCTATCTTGCCTTTTCTAAAGCTTCGCTACTGGAAATCGCCACAGCAAATGATATACGCACAAGCTTTGTGTAAAGGGTCTGTCTATAGGGGGGGGGGAAGGGGGAAACTATGGTTCATTTTGTAAGTAAAGGTTAATCATTATAATCAAATTAATGATTGAGTGCACGCGCCTGCTCACGCCTATCTTACATAAACCAAGTCAGGTTAGCCTGATGATAAAACTGTGCGTAGGTTGGCATTGCGTAGTGTGTGACTGCACGCACACGAGCGGAGTGTGACGAGTTAAAGAAATGGAACCTCAGTACGTCACATACGATATGCTAAGCTGACTGCAGGTCTACTGCCACTGTTACCAGATTTGGCAGGTGCAAGACACATTTTCCCGCCAGAACAAGCACCTTACCCGCGACAGGAAGATACATCAGGGACGACGCAACGAGAGAAAATGACACAGGAAAAACAGAAAACCTAACACAGATGGCATCTCCCGCCTTTATATTTAAACAAAACAAAAAGAAAAGAAAAAAACATTTCCTATCACCCAGTCAAACGCCGTGTCTTCATTGGGCCCTGCATTGACAAGACATATTAGCTGTCTCAGCAAATGGATGGCTGAATCTTTCTTCTGATTTCCAGTCTGGGATTTCACGCTTGCTTCGATTTGCTCTTCCAATTAAATGTGGCAGCTGAAACGAAGCGACCGCGATCTGTAAAAGGAGAGATAGGGAGGACAAGGGAGACAACTACACGGAGCTGATTAAGGGGAAAGTAATATTTCCTTCATTTCTCTAAAAGGTTGTTGGTATTTGAAACTGGGACCTGAATAACCAGCACTTATATCCACAAAGTGTGTCATTCCCGTAGTAGCCGAGTACTTGCTTTTCATGGCGAAGGAACAGGGTTCAAATTCTATATACCGGCACGCTTCAGTCGATCCAGCTGTAAATAGTACCCGGCTTAACGTCAGGAAAAGAAAGGAAACGAGGTAGGGAATTGGCCATACCACCTTATAAACACGATGTGGAATCGTGCAATGAAGTATCAAACACTTCATCCCCGACAGCAATGTCTGATATGGAACTGTATTTGCCTTTTATATCAGCAGACTAGATGCCTTTTATTAAACTCTTGTTCTTGTTGTTGCTTAATGCCCGCAGTGACTATGTTTACTCTTTGAGCGCCCTGAAAAGGACGTTAAATTTGCGTGCTGTAAGTAGCTATCCAGAACGTGCTGATGAAGGTATACCGTGGTCCTCCAGGCGGTTGTGCTATGCCTGGGTTCATCTGAGTGACGCTCACTACTAAAACGATGACGCTATTCCCGTGGAAATAAGATTAAACTGTTAAATTCAATTCTCAAAATAAAACAAGTCTTACTGTATGACATATAACTAAGAGCAGGGCAGTCGGAACTGTTTTGTTGGTTCTGGACAAAGCAATGAACTGGACCCTACCCAACTACTAAAACTGATAATATACATTTATCAGTTTCTAATAAATTCACCGAGGGGGCCTCACGAGTCGGGGCTTCTGGACAACTTCCCTGCATGCCCATACCAAAAAAACGGCACTGACTAGGAGTATCACTTCGTGAGTATCACTTCCAGAGTATCACTTCCAGAGTATCAATTCCAGAGTATCATGTCGAGAGTGCCATGTCGAGAGTATCACTTCCAGAGTATCACTTCCAGAGTATCAATTCCAGAGTATCAATTCCAGAGTATCACTTTCCAGAGTATCATGTCGAGAGTAACACTGCCAGAGTATCAATTCCACAATATCAATTCCAGAGTATCAATTCCACAATATCAATTCCAGAGTATCACGTTCCAGAGTATCATGTCGAGAGTATCACTTCCAGAGTATCACTTAGATAGTATCACTTCAGGAGTATCACTTCGATAGTATCACGTCAGGAGTATCACTTCGATAGTATTACGTCGGGAGTATCACTTCGAGAGTATCACTTCCAGAGTATCACTTCCAGAGTATCACTTCCAGAGTATCACTTCCAGAGTATTACTTCCAGAGTGTCACTTCCAGAGTATCACTTCCAGAGTATCACTTCCAGAGTATTACTTCCAGAGTATCACTTCGAGAGTATCACTTCCAGAGTATCACTTTATCACTTCCAGAGTATCACATCGAGAGTATCACTTCGAGAGTATCACTTCCATAGTATCACTTCAAGATTGAGGACATTGTCCAACATCTATATATCACCATCCGCATTAGATGGTCTGACGAAATAACAAACACATATCTAATACAAAGAATATTACATAAACAAATATGCAGGGGATAGTCATTGTGTAACATGAATTTTAATATAAAGTGCATAGAAGAGAAAGTGCAGCGGAAAATCTTATTTCAGGCCACAAACACATAATCGTTTTTATTATTGGAGTATGTGACATTTTTTTAAATCTACAGAAGAATGAAGGCTCACCGGAGACAGTTGTTTGAGTCAGAGGAGAGTGTATAAATGGGTTGACAGATTTTAAAACGAAAGACAAAAAGTCATTGACGAACAGTGAGGTTGGAGACGAGCAAGCGGCGTGGCAATTGACACAGTGAAACGGTAGATCGGCCAGCTAGTCCGAGGCAACAGCAAGTCGCTATTGATGAAAAAGTCGTAGATTTCAACATCAGTCACAGAGCTGCGCACACAATTGTCCGTGATAACTTCGGGTACAGGAAAGTGTGTAACAAATAGGTCAGCGGTTTGCACATGATAAAGTGGTAATTGAGGCGGTGCAATAATTGGCTAAACGTCACACCCAAAACATGTTTCTAGAGAGCATCCACAAGCTAGTTGACATGTCGACCAAGTGTGTTGGAGGCTAGGGGACGATTTAGAAATATAAGACACAAAAATGTATGGTCCATACGTGTATAAAAAAAAGTTATCCATAAAATTCATGTTACTGAATTACTTTCCCTTGTAACTGAGAACAAATACGGAGAGATTGATGGTATGCACAAGACACAATAATGAGTGATGCCAACAATATAAACAATTATGCGCTGTATTGAAACCTGCATGAGAGCATACGAGTGGGGAGGCCATAAAACACTTTTTGAAGAACGGTGAAAGAGGAAGTGTAGGCAACTAGGTCCTGCTGGACATACCCATAGAAAGGGGTCACAAAATAACAACCGACGGAAAGCGACGGGCTGTTCTATATTCCGTGATTAACATGAAGGAAACAATAAAGAGGGTTATTGATGGTCATCCATCGCCTTGATCATGTGGTTATGTGTTCTATATAAAGTAGCACATATAGGCATATCAAGTTCTGGATCATTTCGTGCTTAATGTATTACAATTCTCAACCTTCTATTCTTTATAATAACTAAAGTAAGGTAAGTAGCAAGCTCTTCCCGGAACGTCGCTCTTAGAACTGCCACCCTATTTGTCGGTAATAAGATTCTTGGCAAGTGTGCAGTACGATAGGTTTCCATTACTTTATGTACACGGAGAACCGATCGTACCAAGAAAAACTGGGAGAAAGACTAACTTCTGGTCAGTCATAATATACTGATCAGACATGTAAGTCAGGGTCAGGCAAAACGTACTGCCAAGACCCTCACCCTGGCTTCCTAGAAGCCCTCCCTGGAAACGGGCTGTTTTCACGGCAGCCTGGCTAACGAGATGAGGAATCGACGTGATCCCCGTAGCAGTGAGCGACACGCAGATAAACCCAAGCATATCCCAACCGCCTGGAGGACCGTGGTCCACCTTCATCGGCACGCTCGGGATGTGAGGAAAGCTATTGCAACCCGACACGTAACGTCCTTTACGGGGCGCGCAAAAGAGTAACCTACTCATTGTGGGCATTCGCAAACAACAACCGAGAAAAACACGGACGTTTTTCAGCCCGCTGCATCCTTTTAATAACTGCTTCAGAAAATGTTCTTATTCTTTTTGGCTAGTTGTCTGCCCTGCAGATTTTTTTCCTTCTCAAACTGGATGGATTGGGGCGTTATAAACAACAAATGTAGAAGTATCAACTGTCTTAGCATTAGAGCACGGTACGTTGCTTTTCGTGCGCGGTGAAATAATTGTATGCCTTCGGATGCACTAGCACGCAGCTTAGAACGCAATGGCATTGTTGTCGATATGTCCATCTCAGATAAAGCCATTAGTTTTAAGCCATACAACTGGTGCACAAGAACACGGAAATCTTGTTTGCTCTCATATTTTTTTCCTGGTAAATAATTCTATAGACATTAGATCATCACTGGTCGTTGAACTTGTACAAATATGGCGGAATGTCAATTGTGCACTTTAGGAAACTAACGTCTGGTCAGGCAAAACGTAATAATCGAACAATGTTAGGGTCAGGCAACATGTAATGATCGAACAATGGTAAGTCAGACAAAATGTAATGATCGGACAATGTTAGGGTCAGGCAAAAAGTAATGATCGAACAATGTTAGGGTCAGGCAAAATATACTGATCAAAACTCCCACCTTCCACTTCCACGTAGTTCTCTATGGAAAAGTGCTGCTGTTCTTAGCAGCCTAACGAGGTGGGGGTCGACGTGATCCCCGTAGTAGTGAGCGACACGCAGGTGAAGGCAAGCATATCACCTTCACCAGCACAGTCAAGAGAACTATTGCAAAATGCCACTTAACTTAACGCCATTTACAGGGCGCAACAAAAGAGTAAATATATTCATTGTAGGCATTCACAATGACAGCAACAATAACAACAACAACAACAACAACAACACTACTTTGTGACTTGCTTCACGCAAAAACAATTAAATGGACGCTCAGTTTGAGAAAACACGTCACTGTCTGATAAGAGGTTTAAAAAAAGATTGAGAACACTCATCTCTGTCAACAACAAAAAAATTATTCTGAGACTCGCATAGTACCATTACAAAATATAATTCTAAGACTCGCATAGTACCATTACAAAAAATAATTCTAAGACTCGCATAGTACCATTACAAAATATAATTCTAAGACTCGCATAGTACCATTACAAAATATAATTCTAAGACTCGCATAGTACCATTACAAAATATAATTCTAAGACTCGCATAGTACCATTATAAAAAAGAAATATGTATATTTTCACTGGTGTTTTTGACATTCTGTTTTTTTAAAGCAGAAAATTGAAATAAAATATTGATAACTATCTTAGACTGGAACAAATGAAAGTCAGATTAAGATGGTCAACGATTAATTTTTAATATACTATTTATTCGTATTTTGAGTTACCACAAAGACATTGGATTTGTAGGTTGATCAATTGAAAAACAATAACATTGTACAAGAAAACATTGTCGTGAACTTTAAAGCACGACAACAGCTAATGATAATACCTGTCTTTACAAAAGGACATACGGCTGTCCCCGAGATCATTTTTCGGTTCACTCACACGAGGACACAGGTGACACCATTTGACTCCTCCTTCTGTCCTCATTATGTGAAGTGTTGACCTCATCATGTAATGGGTTGACCTCATTATGTAAAGTGTTGACCTCATTTTGTGAAAGGTTGTCTTCATCTGCAAATATATACAGGTGTGTATACATTAGACGCGAACTTGTTTTTTCCAGTGCTTTGATAACATTTGTAAAATGACCAAAATAGTCAAATTACTAGAAAATGATAATTTATTTTAGGGACAACCAGCAATCATCAAGACAAGTATATTATTAGCACTAGGAAAACGCACACGGGCAATGCAAGAGAAAAGAAAGCAGAGTTATAGGTGATACTGATTCGAACAACTGACTTCCGGGGGGTGGACACTTCTTGCCACAAAGAAAAACAATGGCTATGGTATTAGTCTAACATGTATGGAATGTATGTCCAAGTTGACATCGACATATTTATAGACAGTATTGCCTTCTAACTTTTCTGTCATCAAGCAAGCGCGCGTGCACACACACACACACACACACACACACACACACATACACGCATATACGCACGCACGCACACACACACGCACACACACGCACACACACGCACTCGCACACACACGCACTCGCACACACACACACACATGCGCGTCGGCACGGATACCCCACAAAACATAATATTCAGAGTTCTTTCTGGTAAACATGTTCACCCCATGGTAGAAAAGGAGCAGATTTAATAGTTAGTGTTCTTTTTGGTAAACATGGACACACCAGGGTACATGAAGAGCAGATAGAATAATGATTGTTCTTTATGGTAGACATCGACATACCAGGGTACATGAAGAGCAGATAGAATAGTGATTGTTCTTTATGGTAAACATACACCAGGGTAGATGAAAAGCAGATCGAATAGCCAGTGTTCTTTCTGGTAAACATATAAACCTCAGGGTAGAAGAACAGCAACAAAGTAAACATGACTGGGTTTTGCAAACTGGGATTCACATAAAAAAAGGGATTTATGAGTCCCGCGACAAATAGTGATTTAATCAAATAAAATACAGTAAAGGTAGTCCCATTGCAGACACTGCTGTCGGGGATTGAGTGTTAGAGACTTCAATGTACTAGACCTCAGCTTTTTATGAGGTGGGGTAGCTATTCCCTTCTTTGCTGCCGTTCGTTCATTAACAGAAATCTAGTCATACATTTATAGATGGGTCGACTGGAGTGTGCTTGTAGCGGGCGTTGAACATCGTACTTTTCCCTTGAAAATCAAGGGCTCTGCCACTACGCTAAATAAAACCTTGAGCATTAAACAAGACACAATATTACTTTTATTATTATCATTATTATTACAACTCACAACTGCGTACAGTGACCAAACAGTCATGTATACGAGTGCCCAATTAAACGACTATATGTTCTAATCATACCGTTTTAATATATGACGTTTAGTGACTTTTTTATGTAAAATTGTCATCTATTTTCGGTGGGGACGGCGTGGGCTAGTGGTTAAGTGACACGGCTCACAACCCGAAGGTGCTGGGTTCGATCCCCATCACAGCACCGGCCGTTACCCTGGGGAAGCAAACCCTTAGAAAATGCAAGAAGAAGCAGACCATTACATAAAAATGCATCCTGAAGTCGGATGCACTGGGCCGACAGGCGCAAAATAAAAAACACATTGCAACGCATACCACCGTGGGGATTAAAGAAATAAGGCGAACGCAAATTAAAAAAAAAAAATTTTTAAATGGAAAAAATAATTAATTAAAACACATTAGCCCTTATTGTTATTATTGACTTATTGTATATATAACTGTGGATTTAATAGTTTGTAGACTTGGCAAGTCTCGCAAATGTTTCTCCGGGATTAGGCAGGTAAGAAAAATTGAAAGCGGGGTGAGTTTGCTTGATGTGTGAGGCCAGATTAAGAATAGTCCGTTAGGTGGGTGACCGCATAGGCGACATAAGTCTGCCAAATACCAACATGAGTGGGTAAGTCGACTGCATACAGGGAGGTTGATATCTTTCTATTTTGACCTAACCAGGTAAACGTGGACGTCGCCAAACGTGGGGATCATAAAGCAGAGTGTGCTTTTCCATTCTTTGATGTCCATGGCCTATTTTAAGAAATAGTGGACAGGGACGCTATCGACAAAGGCAGATCACGTTTATTATTTAATTTTTAATTTTATGTGTTTGTCTCACTAGTTTCTACTGCCGGAGGCGCCCATTCCACCCTAGACCGTAGTCAACTTGGGCGATATTAATACGCATAAACCAGTGCTTATATGTATGTGTGCATCTGTGCTAGGTTTGTGGGCTCTCAGAAGCCAGCCCAACCAAACTGCAATGAAAGAGTCTCACCCTGAAAGTTGTGAAAGTTGTGAAAGTTGTGCAAGAGTGTGACTGTAGGACATAGACAAATGAAACAGAGTGAGGTAAGCAGGGAGAGGAAGACGGATGATTCTGTGGTTTCCGAATAGGGTCACATTTATACGGAAGTAATGCCCTACAGCAGTAATGCTATGGGTTACTTTACTTTACTTTATACTGAAGTCTGTCCATCGAGTGACTTCGTCCTTCTTAACCCGGTCATACAGGTGCATCGCAAGAATGCTCCTCTTTCTGCTTTATGTGGAAGGCTTCAGTGCACTTCATATAGATCTACAGAATAGTGGAAGTTTCGGAACAATACAGCAAGACGGGGACGACATAGATAGTTGATAACACTTAAATAGGAGGAACCATTGGCTTTTCTGTTACCATACTATGAGTTAGTCAATGAAATAGATCAATCAACTTAACAGCGGTGCTAAAGCTTTGCTTGTGGGACACCAAATATTCAGAAGACGAAACGGAATACCACACAGACAGGGTAAGGCCGCTTTCATGATGACAACTAAGGAAGAAAGACTCATATAGAGACGAAACTAATATCACCTCCATTAATAAAAGCAATATTTCATGCAATAGGGAGAAAAACCGCAATAAAACAGTGCTACGTGGGGGAGACGATACTAAAGTCTCACGCAAAATATACTGATTAGACAATGCTAGTCAGGGTCAGGCAAACATACTGATCGGACAATGCTAGTTAGGGTCAGACAAAGTGTATTAATCGGACAACGTTAGGGTCTGACACAATATATTGATCTGGCAATGTTAGTCAAGTTCAGGCAAAATATACTGATCCGGCAAAGTTAGTCAGGATTAGACGAAATATACTGACCATGACACCACCCAACCAGACTGTTCCATGGGAGTCTGCCTAACGAGGAGGGGTGGTCGTCGTGATTCCCGTAGTGGTTAATAGTGAGCGACACGCAGATAAAGCCAAGCATAGCACAACCGACTGAATGGCCGCGGTCTACCTTCATCAGCACACTCGTGATGTGATGAAAGCTACTGAAACCCGCCATTTCAGAGCGCACAAAAGAGTAAACTTACTCATTGTGGTGATTCAGAAATAACAACAGCAGCAACAACAACATTAACAAAAGTTCTACCCACCAACAAATAATGCAGATGAAACTATCAAACATGAATTATATCATATGCACCAAGGAACTCTTACCATCAGGATACTCTTGGGAGATCATAATGTAAGACGGACAACAGTATCAATGATTTGATTATGGGCAAAGGCTACATACGTAAAACGGACAACATTATCTATGATTTGATTATGGGCAAAAGCTACATACGAAAATGAAATGAAAACCGAGAGAACTTTATTAACTTCTGAGACTTCAATGGCCATGTTTATTAGATGTCCCGTCATCCCACATATAAGTGTACATAAGGTTACTTTGTGAGGACCAAATGGACACATCGATAACCAATTTGACCATTTCACAATAGTTCGGAAATAGATTCGCTGCTTACAGGATGTGAGGTGAAGAGAGGAGAAAATAGGGGATCAGTCCGCGGCCTGCTAATAGCAACTCTGCAATAAAATGGAGGGCTTTGAAGGAAACAAGTCACAAATACAACATGTAAACCTACCAATTACAGGTACAACAACAAAGATCAAACGATATAGGAATAATTTCACATGCAAAACCATCTACAGTCACTGGTACAGACTCAAAGAAATAATTCGGAACACGTTGTTGGAGAGAAAAGTAAATGGCATAAGGAAAGGCTCACAGAAAGCACATGGAGCCTGATCGAAGAAAGAAGAAATGTGAAAAAGAAAATCAATGCATATGAAGAATAAGAATAAAAACAGAACAGCATACATTATAATAATGGAAATGAAGAAATGATAGTACCAGTCAGAATAAGGTTTTAAAAAAACATTTAGTCACAGCGGTTGAACAAGATAAAAAAAAGGCCTCACGCCAAACAAGGAGGCCTAAAGACGTGATATAATATAACTAGAATACTATCAAGCAAAAACGGTAGCAGAATACACTATTGAAAGACAAACAATGACAAAGCACCTGCATCGAAGAGAAACAGTGTGACAGATGAACGAAATATTTTAAAGAAATCATTAACAATAATCCACCATTATTCCAGTCCACATTATTCCAAACAGACACAGAACGAGCAAAGGAATCTCTGAACGTAAATGTAAATCCACCAACAAAGTATGAGGAAGCGCAAACACTCAAACTTTTAAAGAATAGGAAGATAGAACTCCTCCAAGAAGCAATGAAAAGGAACGTCGTAACCAGCATCAGGTCTTCAAGAAAATATATGAACAGACCATTCCAAAAACATGGAAAGAAAAACCACAAATTAAATATCATGAAGAAAAGAGGCTTCATTCAGTAACTGGCGAGGAGTAACACCAATAACATTGAATGGGAAAGTCCTGATAAGGATAATTCTTTACCGTATAGAAGGTGAGCACATGTTCTGTTAAGAATATACGTCATTTCTGGGAAGGCTCCTCAACATGGAGATCAGCATAACACCTGAGGGACAGCTTTCAACTTCATCAGGACAGCAACAGACGTCACAAAAGACACTAGACTACGTGCGGATATCTTCGACTCTGTAGTTCTACCAACGCTCTGCTATGGTAGCGAAACCTGGTCTCTTTACAAGGTGCTCAGTTAGTGTGTTTTTTTCCGTTCGTCTTATTTCTCTATTCCCCAAGGCGGTATGTGCTGCACTACGGTTTTTATTTTGCGCCTGTCGGTCCAGTGCATCCGACTTCGGCATTCATTTTATGTAAGGGTCTACTTCTTCCTGCATTTTCTAAGGGTTTGCTTCGCGGGGTAACGGCCGGTGCTGGGATGGAGATCGAGCCCAGCACCTTCAGTTGTCAGCCGTGTTGCTTAACCACTAGTCCACGTCGTCCTAGTTCCTCTTATTAAATTACGAAGAGTGATATATACTGATGGTTTATTTAGCTCGCTGGCTGTACACACTCCTGTCCCGTTCTCTAAGGCATCCCTCTCTGCAGAACCGACGTATGATTTCAATACGTTGCAATCTGTGCATTGCCGGTTCATCGAATGTTTTCATCCAAGAGACAGTTGTTGATCAACTTCAAAATGTAGCCTCTGCCCATTGCCAGTGTCTCCATTGCGGGTGTACCTAAGGCTAAGATGTCAGCTCTTTCATTCTCGTTAACTCCAGTATGACGAACATATTAGATCCACACAAGATTCGGAAGGTTCAAGACTTCGATGTCCCCAAATCTTTCATGCATAATATAGCTATCTCTTCTGTACTTTTCTGAGGCAAGGATTTAGAGTCAGAGAAGGTCTCACACTAATAAAATTGCAGCGCGCTGAATTGTCAGAGTAAATCAAAATTAAGAGAAAGTTGTAGAAATTACATTTGGCCAAAGACGGATGTGTCGGACCGAAAGGTGTAAATATCGCAGTCAAGCTGTATACTAGCGACACAACGCATTCCGTTCACCGGACTGCATCCTGCTACTTGCAAAGCCCTGTTCAGGGTTTGATAGCCGGAGATTGAGAACAAACGCAAAAGAAGAAGAAGAAAAAGAGTGTTCAATGTGCAGATCTTGGTGGAAGTAACAAATACTTCATCATGAATCGATCAATGCGAGTTGTTAGGATTCAGCATGGACAGTGAGACTCGTTTGCACAAGACGATCAATAACTTCGTTGTCTGTCAGTGATGCTGATTAACAGACTTACAATGGTGCCAAAGGATTACTGAAAGGGACCACTGTATCCTTCTCGGAAGATCGTGACAGACAACAAGGGAATATTGTGCTGGAGCTGGCAAACTCATCATTCAAAAGCACATTTGACTGAAATCGCAAAATTCCTTAGAAACTAGGCAGGCTGATTCGAATAGAGCGTTGGACCTATACTTCCATATCCCGACATGTGAGGGGTAAATGAATCAAAGAAGTCGCATACACTTATATACATGGACTTTTGAAAAAAACATTTGATAGTATTGACATGACAATGATTTTGGGACATTGTGGAATGCCAGGTAAATTTATAAAAATCATACAATATATCTATGAACTTTCTACATGTAGGATAGCCTACAAAGGCAATTTGTCAGACTCATTTCAAATTCAAACTGGGATCGCACTATCTCAAACAATCTTTCTCTTGGTCTTGGTCTGGACGATGCGGCAAACAACAGAAGGAAGAACAACGGGGAAACTTCGCAACATATTTTCTATGATTTCAACATCCTAACCAATCTTTGAGGAGGTGTTGTTCATACATCGTATCGATGAAGACCACTTTGTCAGCATTCACTGTTCGCATAAGTTCGAAGATGACTGAATTCGCCAATCAGTGCATTGAATATTGTTTGTTGCACTTAGTACGGGGAAATAAAACACCTCCTTCCACCGGAGTTGAAGAAGGGTTGATATGAGCTGACTTGCGGTGTCATCGTTTCTGTATAGCTTCATTTATTCTTGTTGCCTCATGTCTCTGAACACTACTCTATCAAAGGCCTTGCAAAATCTTGATACATTACATCAACAGGCTTCTCGTCCTCTATCATTTTGGTAACTTCTTTCAATGAACTCTAATAGATTTGTTAAACACAATAATTGATACATACGACCAGTAGAAGAAACAGCCATGTGACAGTATCGTATATGCCAGCTGGCACCAAATGAAGAAACAGAAAAAGAATAGGCGATAGTAATGTACAATCACATGATTTGGTAGTTGTCAACATGCGCTCTTGATAAGCGTCATGGCGTCCATAGGGTGTCCATAGACGTCAATTAGATCTATAAATCATGTCATGCGAATCTGGAGAAACATCATGAGAGAGACTTCTACTTCTTCCGAACCCAACAAAAGCGAGTTATTCATTCTTTAATTTCTATATCAAACATAGGCGTATTGTTTCTATAGCATTCTTATTTATCTGTATCGAACATAGGAGTATTATTTCTAGAGCTTTCTTGTTTATCTGTATCAAACATAAAGATATTGTGTCTAGAGTTTTCTTGTATTTCTGTATCAAACATAAAGATATTGTGTTTAGAGTTATCTTGTATACCTGTATCAAACATAAAGATATTGTGTCTAGAGTTATCTTGTATACCTGTATCAAACATAAAGATATTGTGTTTAGAGTTATCTTGTATACCTGTATCAAACATAAATATATTGTGTCTAGAGTTATCTTGTATACCTGTATCAAACATAAAGATATTGTGTCTAGAGTTTTCTTGTATTTCTGTATCAAACATAAAGATATTGTGTCTAGAGTTATCTTGTATACCTGTATCAAACATAAAGATATTGTGTCTAGAGTTTTCTTGTATTTCTGTATCAAACATAAAGATATTGTGTTTAGAGTTATCTTGTATACCTGTATCGACGATTGATGTATTGTTTTTAGACATTACTGTCAACCTGAGAAGGCTGCTCCACACTCAGCAGATTGGTGTCCTGTGTAAATGGTTTGATGTACATTTCCCCGAGTTGGAGAGTCTTCTATCCTAGAGGGATTAGACTGCACTGCACTGTTAGCCGCCTCGTACGACATGCCCTCGGTGTTGCAATGGCCCTATTTTCATCTCTGCCACAAACAGAACCATCCTAGAAACCTCAGTGGCACACATGAGAGACAGGCAGGGAGAATGGTATCAAGGTAATGAGAGAGGCAGAAACATAATGGAGGGGATGGGAGGGGGGTGGACAAAGAGAAGCGTGAGGATCGGCGAGTCAACAATCGATACCATATCGAACCACTGACACATGATCACATGATCACGGTCTCTGCAATGTTAGCACACACAAATAGATTGGTTAAATGAGCTACAATACAGTATTGGCCAATACGGTTAAGTCTGGGAGATGCCAAATTTGTGGTCAGTGTTAGTTGCGGCATGGAAGCACTGACAAAAACCGGGACAAAATTCGATATTTCAGTGGTTCCCAACTTCATGTATACGGCATGGACCAAAGGAGTGTTCTTCTTCTTCTTCTTCTTCTTCTTCTTCTTCTTCTTCTTCTTCTTCTTCTTCTTCTTCTTCTTCTTCTTCTTCTTCTTCTCTTCTTATTCTTCATCTTCTTCCTCTTCTTCTTCTTGGGACTCAAATTCTGAAATATGTAACTGACGTCATATCTCAATGGTCACCGGATAAGGCATTCGCTTCAGTTGCCGGAGGTCGCGGGTTCGAATCACGACGAAGACCGGGATTTTGTTTTACCCTGATCTTCTGGTAAAAAATATCCTGATCTCTGGGTAGTGAGACCAGACTTCCGTGTTCAGGGTACAGCATATTAAAAATTCCTTCGCAGTTGAAAATCGAAAAGAGTAGGCTTAACGGCCTCTGCATGAACAAATTTCATGTAACAAATCTCCCCAAGTTATTTCTACCTTTCTCCAGGGGGTTTTAAACGTCACGTACAAAGAACGAGTTACAAACGAGGAAATACGAAATAGAATTACAACGGCAATAGGGCCTTTTGAAGATCTCTTGGCAACTGTCAAAAGAAGGAAACTCACTTGGTACGGTCACATATCGAGATCAAATGGTCTTGCAAACACAATCCTCCACTGGAAGGTGCATGGCAGACGACGAAGAGGGTGGCCCAAAGAGATGGGAGGACAACATAAAAGAATGGACCAGTCTCCGACCAGAAGAGTCACAGGCAGCGGCATCTGATAGAGAGGGATGGCGTGGAGTTGTGAGGATGTCTTCATATGTGCCCCAACGACCTCACCGGTTACGGGATGACCTGACCTGACCAGGTGGTTTGTTAAGAGCAGCTATAGATGTCGTCTAACAGGCTGCGGATCTACTTAGCTCTAGTGTTTAAGTCTATTAAGATGGACTCGCACATCATTTAAACCACCCACCATGAAACTGGTTCCAAACCAGTATAGCCACGTTACGTCAAGTTAAGTTAAAACGCATCCATTGATACTGAATAACGATTGAGACATATTTGGAAAATAATGAAAACATATAATACACAGGTAATAATGAAAATCAGATGTTCATTCAGGTTTTAATGTCGAATATTTTAACACAAATATTAAATTAAAATTTAATAACAAATAATTACAAAATGAAGATTTTATTTTTAGCAGATGTCAACTTAATGTAGTTAGGTCTTATAAATGCCAACATGATGTAGTTAAGTCTTATATATGCCAACATGATGTAGTTAAGTCTTATATATGCCAACATGATGTAGTAAGGTCTTATAGATTCCAACATGATGTAGTTAGGTCTTATAGATGCCAACATGATGTAGTAAGGTCTTATAGATGCCAACATGATGTAGTTAGGTATTATAGATGCCAAAATGATGTACTTAGGTCTTATAGATGCCAACATGATGTAGTTAGGTCTTATAGATGCTAACATGATGTAGTTAGGTCTTATAGATGCCAACATGATGTAGTTAGGTCTTATAGATGCCAACATGATGTAGTAGGTATTACAGATGCCAAAATAATGTACTTAGGTCTTATAGATGCCAACATGATGTAGTTAGATCTTATAGATGCTAACATGATGTAGTTAGGTCTTATAGATGCTAATATGATGTAGTTAGGTCTTATAGATGCCAACATGATGTAGTAAGGTCTTATAGATGCCAACATGATGTAGTAGGTATTATAGATGCCAGAATAATGTACTTAGGTCTTATAGATGCCAACATGATGTAGTTAGGTATTATATATGCCAAAATCATGTACTTAGGTCTTATAGATGCCAACATGATGTAGTTAGGTCTTATAGATGCTAACATGATGTAGTTAGGTCTTATAGATGCTAATATGATGTAGTTAGGTCTTATAGATGCTAACATGATGTAGTTAGGTCTTATAGATGCCAACATGATGTAGTTAGGTCTTATAGATGCCAACATGATGTAGTAGGTATGACAGATGCCAAAATAATGTACTTAGGTCTTATAGATGCCAACATGATGTAGTTAGGTCTTATAGATGCTAACATGATGTAGTTAGGTCTTATAGATGCTAATATGATGTAGTTAGGTCTTATAGATGCCAACATGATGTAGTAAGGTCTTATAGATGCCAACATGATGTAGTAGGTATTATAGATGCCAGAATAATGTACTTAGGTCTTATAGATGCCAACATGATGTAGTTAGGTATTATATATGCCAAAATCATGTACTTAGGTCTTATAGATGCCAACATGATGTAGTTAGGTCTTATAGATGCTAACATGATGTAGTTAGGTCTTATAGATGCTAATATGATGTAGTTAGGTCTTATAGATGCTAACATGATGTAGTTAGGTCTTATAGCAAATATATGTACAGTTCTGTAGTCGTCTCTCTGTGTACGATACATGGTTAGATGTACCGCAGATCGCCGTATATTTCATGTATAGAATTCATGTTAAAAGGAACCCCGACCAATAAGAGGTCGAGAACCGCAGCACGAGTGATTAACTCGAACATGAAACGTATCAGAGGACAGCATGCGACCAGACCAGTTTGCAAGAGGCGTATGTGTGTGTGTTTGTATGCGCGCAAGAACGAGAGAGAGAGAGAGAGAGAGAGAGTGAGAGAGAGAGAGAGAGAGCGACGAGGACAGGAGAGGGATGCAGGGAAGAGGGAGACGGAAAGTAATATAGAGAGATCAGGTGCCGCGGGGTGTTTGCCCTAGAAAACGCGCAGAACAATCGTTTGTGCCTCGACCCGGTCGTTTCATGAAAAGGTGAGTAACACGGGCGAAGGTAGAGCGACGCATTCATATGTTATGGCCCACAGTTCCAAAATCAAGCAACGAACAATGAAATCGGCAGTAAAGCACTCATGCTGGTGACAGATGTCTCCAACACACGCAAGAACTCGACACGCTAAACAAATATATTGAAGGAACAGAGCGCTTGATGGGTGCCAATCAAATGTGCCCGTTAAAGTAATGACCTTACCACAAACAGGGGAGGAAATTCTTTCACAATCCGATTAGTGAGACCTCGATGCTTACATACACGCAATGACGAAACACAAAGACAGCAAAGCCTCTACTTCACACCTTTCCTCCCGCTGATGACTACTACAAACACACGCACAAATAACTTTGGGCCTATAAACACACACACTCCATACATAGCCATACTTATAGACACACTTATAAACACCAAAGCCAGCCTCACATAAGTTACGCACTAACACACACGCATAAGATCGACATAATACACGCGCATATACCCACTAACATGCATACACAAACACTCGCTCATACCAACACACTAACATGCTAACACACATACATTCACTCGCTCACACCAACACGCTGACACGTATACAGACATACATGCACTCGCTCATACCAACACACTAACACGCATACAGACATACATGCACTCGCTCATACCAGCACACTTACACACATACACACATACATGCACTCGATCATATCAGCACACTTACACGCATACATACATACACACATACATGCACTCGCTCATACCAGCACACTAAAACGCAAACAACAATGGGTTCAGACTGCAAACAAGAAGGCATTGAAATCATATACAAGTGATGGACTTTCAGAAGAAGAGAGCTATCCTAGCTATCAGAAGACAACGTGACAATGAAACGACGATTATCCCACCTTTGACCGGTGGGGATACATCACCATTATTCGTCTCAGGATATGACACATCATAATGAACAGACACATGTACACGTTTCGACTGTATGCTTCATCATTGTGCACATGCGGGACGAAGGAAACACATTTTTAGAGTGAGCTATAGGACTGTCCGCTGTATGACCAGATAAAGAAGATAAACTGGACCAACAATTGAACACCAGGCTTAAAATTGTACGGAGCTAAAGATGAGCTTCAAACAAGGGTTAACCTCATCATTTAAACTCGACCACCACTAAGCAGATTCTTTATGTTTTGTTACAAGAAGAAGTCACTAGTTGCCAAGTCCGATGAGTATGGTGGATGGAACATGGTTTCATACCCGCGCGTTGTTCTGACGTCCATGACTTGATTTCTGAAGACGTGGTTCCGGGTCCATACGGAGAAATTCTACAATCAGGACATCAGGAAGGCGAAGAATAGATTGGAGAAATGTACCACCTAGCAGGATGAGTACATATAGAAGGTCTAAAGTTCACACCAATTTCTAAGTAAGTGAATTTCCTATTAAAGTGCAAAAGTTTGTGACCATTCCTTGTAAATCGAAAGTGCTTCATAAATATTGAAGATGTCATGAGACAATAGTTTTTTTTTAAGATCATTCGAGGCCGAGACAAGCAAGAATATATCAAAATGTGTTTTTTTCTTGAGAGCTTTTGCAGACCAACGTCTGAGTACTCGAAGTCCGACAGCTGTTCATGGACCATTACTTTATCATGGCCTCTTTAAACACCTACGGCTAAAGGGATTAAAAATAGTTATCTCAGAACTCTCCGCACAAGTGCATGTATGTGTTAGATCGTGTTCGAAAATTGATATTTTAAATCATAAAGATCTATGTAATTTTCTGAAGAATACTGCACAACTTTCTCTTATAAATTGTCAACACGGAGTTTATTCCCATTTCTTGTTTCCTGTGGATTGTTGTACTGTGTTTTAGATTTACTTCCCATTTGGCAAGTTTGCTGGATACGAACATATTCATACTCGCGCTGGGAACTGGGACACTAAGCGTTTTATTACGCAACGCCCCACACAGATGGTTCAGCAGAGGGGGCAGGCCGAAACGGGGAGGAGGCATATTTTTTAAGACACAAAAGTGGAAATATAACAGAAAAGGCCCTCCCAACAGGAAAGTTGTCCACAAACCTCAGAGCAGAATCGATGGCCCTCCTGCGAGCACTGAGAATACTTTAAGTAGAAAGGCAACCTCCAACAAAAATAGCTGTATGCACGGACTGCAAGAGAACTATTAGAGACAATACAAAAAATAAACAACGAACCACTGTTATCAGAGATCAGAGGAGAACTGGAAAAACTCTAGAGATCCTCAACAAAAGCGCTTCAGTGGCTACCCTCCCATTGCGGATTCACGGGAAACGAGAGAACTGATGCTCTGGCAAAAGATGGCAGCAAAAAGGCACAATTTAATCATTTAGTACCATACAGCGAAATCAAGAACATCAGAAATCAGTTTATACACCAATGGGGAGAAGACATAAACATAAGCAGTACACCAGACCCAATTCAAAAACTCAAAAGAAATCAATAAACTACCTTATTTCGCCTGAGAACTGGACACTGAAGACTACTAGAACATCTATACAGACTGAAGATCTCACACACCGATGAGTGCCCATGTGGAACATGATGCCAGAACCCTGAACATATTCTACAAGAATGCCCAATCTATAGGGAAATGAGATGCCAGACCTGGCCAGAGAGTGCGGAGCTGAGACAAAAGCTGTGGGACAGTCACTCCGACCTGGTGAAGACTACAGACTTCATCATGGCGACTGGCCTGCAGATATAGCTTGACCAGAAGATCCTTAACGCAAAGAAGAAGAAGAACGCAGCACCCTGCCCCCCCCCCCCCCCCCCTTACTCCAGCCACTACCGCCTGTCCACGATTCCCAATGCTGATTTTCACCTTCAGTATTTAAAATCCACAAGTTCGTTATGGAATTTACGAGCTACCTCAATTGATACCCAATCCCTTTACTCCCGCCCCTTCCGTTACAGCGATTTAGCGGCCTTAAAGAGGGATGTGCATGAGTCTGGCAATTTCATTATATAATAACATTTCATATGAAACCACTCTGCGATTGATTGGAATATAACTGTTTTAAAAACATGTTTTGTTTATATATATATATATTCGTATTCGAATGAAACTGGACCTAACTGCAACAAGTGAACATACGCACGATGCGCATGATGCCGTTACTTCTGATGTAAACAGCACATACCAACCGTCACGTTTGCGAAATTTCATTATCCTCCGACTCATAGCTTCCCCAGCAGACCGTTGAAAACATGGCGGGTGTGATACGGAATCCGTCCAGAGTTGATCAGCGAGCGGTGATTCAGTTTCTAACAGCTGAAGGATATCGACCAGTTGATATTCATCGCAGACTGCAAGCAGTGTATGATGACAAAAATGTGTCGAAGACAACAGTGAAGAACTGGACAACGATGTTTAAAGAATAACGTCAGTTAATGCAACAATATGCTCCTGACCTGGTCTCAGAGGATCTTTCGTTAACTCGCGTCCTTCTTTACACATCGTTGTCCGTTCTTCAGATATAAACTCCATCCATGGATCCTTGGCATGTCTTCTCTCTTCAAAACTTAAGTGTCGGGGACATGATCCTGCCAATGGATGCGGAGTATGCGTTTCAAGCTGGTTGTGTGGAAGTGGTTCAATCTATTTGCCTGTATTGCATAGCCAGTCCAACTCTCGCATGCATATAACAGGGTTGGGAGGAAAACAGCTCGGTAAACCTTGAGCTTTGTCTTGGCGCTATTGTACCGGCGCTCTCATACTGTCGCGTGCATTCTACCGAAGGCTTACTGGCTTTCACTATTCTGTTTGCCACCTCGTCATCCAGATTGACAGTTCACTACAGTGTACTACCTAAGTACGTGAACTTGCGGATATGTACCTTTGCTCATACATACATGCAAACATACATGCCCATACATACATACATACATATATACATACATCAGGTCATGTCAGGTCATCCTGTAATCAGTGTGGCCGTTGGGGCATATATGAAGACATCCTCACAACCCCACGCCACCCTTATCTGTCAGCGGCTGCTGCCTGTGCCTATCTGGTCGGAGATTGGTCCATTCTTTTATGTTGTTCTCCTACTTCTTGTTGGGACGGTCTCTTCGTTGTATGCCTTGCATCTTTCCGTGCAGGAACGTATTTGCAAGACCATTTGATCTCGATATGTGGCCGTACCAAGCCAGTTTCCTTCTTTTGACAGTTGCCAATAGGTCTTCAAAAGGCCCTATTGCTGTTGTAATTATATCTCGTATTTCCTCATTTGTAACTCGATCTTTGCACATGACGTTTAAAATTCTTCGGAAACATCTCATCTCCAAGGCCTGTATCCTTCGCTTGAGATCAGCTGTTACTGTCCATGTTTGACAAGGATAGAGGGATACTGACAGGACCAATGTACGCATTAATCTGATTTTGTGCTAACCGTTTATCTTGCCAGATTTTGTTAAGCCGTGCAAGAGCCGCTACTTTCATCGAGCCTTCTGATCCATTCCTGGAGTTCTGCTTCTGAACCTGTCAACCCGCCGATATCATCTGCAAAACGATGGCTGGTAATCGTTTGACCCCTTTGTTTACAGTACCAATGTGACTTCCAAATCCCTCACTCATAATTCCCTCAAGGAATATATTGAAAAAAAGTTGGAGAGCGTGTACAACCCTGTCTCACACTAATTGATGTTCGAAACGGGTCTCCTCGCCTCCCATTCACAAGAACTGCGCTGGACGCCTTATCGTACAGGTGTTCAAGGACTTTTACATATTTACATACATACATTATTACATACATACATACACACAAAAACATACATACATACATGCATACATACACATACATACATACATACATACATACATACATACATACATACATACATACATACATACATACATACATACATACATACATACATACATACATACATACATACATACATACATACATACATACATACATACATACATACACTTATATATGAGGAGAAAAGACTAACGTCCCACCTCACTTCCAAGTAATTCTTTCTGAAAACAGGCTGTTTCCTGGCAGTCAGCTAAGGAAGTGATGTTCGGACCTGTGATCCGCATAGTTGAGAGCTTATTGAGGAGTGTCGTATTGCACTACAACCAAAATGACACCGGTCGACCACCTAAAGTACTCCTCAGTATGTGAGGAGAGCCACTTTAAT
The DNA here is from genome assembly GCA_036924085.1 of Ariolimax columbianus. Lineage (NCBI taxonomy): Eukaryota > Metazoa > Mollusca > Gastropoda > Stylommatophora > Arionidae > Ariolimax > Ariolimax columbianus. The sequence goes on along the minus strand of JAVGWX010000001.1, from coordinate 120,201,663 downwards.
ATGCCACCAAAGAAAGAATATATATATCATCATCAGGTGCCCTGCCGGTTGGCGTTGACGATCATGTACCTCCATCCGCTTCTATAAACTGGATGCGCATAGCTTTTAGAGCAAGATGATGTAAATGTAACTGGTTGTATACGGACTCTGCAGGGTCTTCTAAACCAGTATAAAGACGTTAATTTAAGTTAAGTTAAGTTAAGTTATAACGTTTGTAGTTTACCAACTCTGTTGTTGGTTGTCGTCCGTGCCATTTTCTCAGGTTGTCCAACATCTTCTCCATCAGCCTTCCTCTGTTTCTCTTTTCTGTTATCTTTTTCCTTGTCACAAGGTGCTCTACGCTGCCTCTTTTCATAACATGCCTGAAAAAGGATGACTGCCTTATTCTGATCCTTGCACTGAGTTGTCTTTGTGTCTATGCCTCTTAAACATAAGCGAAGATGCAGAACACATACAAGAAATGGATTAAGGGCTTCTGAGAATTAAACAATACCCGTCCTTGTGCCAGTACGGGAAAAAAAAGGAACCTGAATTCTCATTGTTGTTGTAGCAGATCTCTCTGTCTACACTAGCGTTATTCTAACTAAAACGTTACCACACTCAACCACAACATTCATGACCTCACACAGCAAATGACATGGCACACAGCAGGTGGTATATTTATTTTATAATACTTATACCAGAAAAATGAGTAGTGAAATTACAAACATAATACAATTCTTATCATCTTAACTAAATATTCCTATATTATATGTGTTAATATAAATATTAACTAAACCGGAAATGTTAAGCTTTAGCTATTGATATAATTTCCAACTATCAAAACTCAGTTCTATTGCCGTACACACATCACACACATTCCCCGTATCTGGATCCTCAACACACTCAAAATCTCTTCCTCGCTCAAATCCCCTCAGGCGGGTAATCTGGACATAATGCATTCAATATATTCTACGTATACTCAGAACTCTAGAACATACATCGTTCCCTCGGTGTCTACACACACTACACACACATCTAGATCTCACCTAGTCGATCTACACACTCGCTTAACTCGTCAGGACATACCTCATTCACAAGGTGTCCTGAGTACAACACACGTTCAGATGATCTATTAATACAAAACGTCCAAACACACCTATTTCAGCGGCTGGCCCCGACTCAATGGCTTATGCTGTTTGAGCGATCCTGTTATATCTCCAACATTCGTACAACAGTTTATCAATCGCTCTCCATACCAGCTTCTTGAGCTAAACTTTGGCTAGTGTTATATACTCTCAAACAGTATCAGAGCTGACCAATGGATCTCAGTGGGATGGCTCTTTTCAGTCGTTATTGGAACGAATTACTCTGAACACCTGTCACTCATCTATCGCAGCAAGCTCCGCTGCCCTCCCATCTGTCACTCACCGCCCACTACCCAAATCGGAACGCCAGTGGTCAGTTCCTACCTGTACATTCTTTCCCCAACTCCGATTTCCTTTGTTGAGACGGTGAGTGACCTTGTCGTAGTGACCAGACAGAGAGTGACCTTGGCACGCATTCAGGTACCTTTGTTCTCAGCAACCCCATCACCCCTGCCCTAAACTCTCATGCTCGGGGTGGAACTGTTACATTGTTCATAATTAATGAGAATGTCAAGTCCTCGAATCATCATCGGCTAAACATGCAATGCATGTGATCCTTACTGCAACTTTTGTCAAAGAATCACGCACATTTGATATCAAATGACGATAAGTAAAGTCTAATCTAGTTGTCCTAGAACTGCAAGCAACAAATAAAGAGTTCGAACCCAATCCCCCCCCCCCCCCCCCCCCCCCCCCCCCCCGGACAACGACTGGAAAGCGAAAAGAGCATCATGAAATACGAATATCTCGGCTTAATGACACAGTAAATATTACTTCCAGTCGGAAAAAAGGCGAACAAGATCTGTAACAGTGATCACCCTCTTTCAATTGTAATCTTGGGAAAATGGGTGTGAACCTAAATGAAGGTTAATGAGCTACAGTAACAAGGTGAAAAAAGTTAACGTAGCAGCATCTCTTTAATACTGAATGTATGGAGTGACATCTGATTAATAATATACTCTTATCAACTATTTGCTTATAATGTCTGTTGTGATTTCTATCCAAGATTCAGCGAAGAATACCTGTGTCCTGGGAAAGGAAATGTCGAAGTAATGAGAATGACCATTATCTGGACCACATCCTGCTACTTGCAAAGCTTTGTTCAAGGCTTGGTAGCGGGAGATTGAGAACGAACGCATAAGAAGAAGAAGAAGAAGAAGAAGAAGAAGAAGCAGCAGAAGATATGCGAAATAATGAGGGAAGCAGCACAACTAGACGTTCAAAACAGATAAAGGTGGTTAAACAGTAGACATGATGTCAAAGAGTTAGTGACTTTACTTTACTATGTTTCAGTTCAGTTTGTTGTAGTTGCCTTCGCTGGCCGTAAGTCAAGTACCAATACAACTGGGCAGGCTAATCAAGTACCAATACAACTGGGCAGGCTAAATCGTGTCTAGACTGTGGAGAAAAGCAAGTGAAGCACGAATGAAAATGAGATAGCTGGATCATCGTATGAGAATGTAACCGGACTCCAGTATCTCAGCTATGCCATAGTAGAGGAAATTGAATAATAATATGTGGGTTATCTCAGAGCGAGACAAACATGTTGTCATGCAGGCAGCATGTGGACAGGCTAGATCTATGGGAGACAAAACTTGTTAGGAAACGCCGGCTGAGGTAGAATGCACTGGGTTACATGTCTATCTTAACATTGAAATCCAGTTTCGTGTGATGGTATGTCAAGAATAAAACACAAGTAGTAGCCTCCGGCTGACCATTGGTGTCTTTAAACGTAGTTAAGCTGACGTTTGAAAGATTGCGGAGAAGAACTGCTCGTTTATAACATAAGAAAACTTTATGGCAGTAAAATAGAAAATATAGGATGAATCATACAAGAATACGGATTTACAATAGCCAGCACAACACTCTTGATCTGACATGTGAAAATTGCAGCTCCCCACGGACCTTCGCAGCAAAAGTAGACCGAGATCACCTTTGACCTCTGGATGTGGACTACATATGAAAGCTGACTCGCACTTAACAAACAAACAAACAAAAAATATATACAAAAATCAACATGTCTGAAGGCGCGTACTTTCGCCACCAAAAAAATAAAATAAAAATAAATGGTTAAACTGACAGTACATCAAGTATGCAGAACATGTAAAAGTACAGAGAAAGTACGACCTGACTTGGCATTCAAATACATAAAATTTAGCAAACAAGTCAATAGAAATGACTTTATTTGATTCTACACAAAGGTACCACAGCAAGAAGGAATATGAGCAAGGTGTGCTTGTTCAGGTCAAGTAGCACTGCAGTTCTTACGCAAGCATGACTTGGTTGCAAAACGCGGCTAGTATAGGAGCACCTGGCAACGAAAGAAAGAACCTCCCTCAGAGGCCATGATGTTCTTAGCACACAGGTGACGGTATGACACACCAGTGGGAGAACAAAGACGGGTTCAAGCCCTCTGGGAGAAGCGCAGGATGTGGAGGGTGGAGCATGACTGCTGCATATCGGTAGACTCTCCTGGGACAGCTGCCCCCCCCCCCCCCCCCTGCCTGCCTGGGACATATCCTGCCGGCGTGGCGATGAATGTCAATCGATACGTTTGATAAACTTGTCGTAAAGCGGCTCGCAATGCCAGCTGCTCATGAGGATTTGAGGGAGGGAAGACGTTGGTATTAGAGGGAGTGGTAGGAACAACTGGTCCACCTCAACTGGCTCGATGTCACAGGGAACAGATAAGGACTTTACACAATCAGTATTTCTGGCATGCAGATCTTATATTTGACACGTTTGTGTTTTCAATGCGCGCCCAAGTGGGTGTATGTGTTTGCGCGTGGGTGTGCGCGCGTGCGAGTAAGCGAAATATTTAATTAGAAAGTGAGATATAGAGAGAGAGAGAGAGAGAAAGAGAAAGTGAAAGTGAGCGAGAGAGAGATAGATAGAGCGAGAGAGAGAGAGAGAGAGAGAGAGAGAGAGAGAGAGAGAGAGATTGTTTCTGGTGAAAAGCGAATCTCCCAAAATCAGTCATTTGCTGGAGTAAGATAAATTTGAAAATGAAAAGGGCAACGTGTACTAATGCCATTTAATCTAATTCCTCTATACATATACACACACACACACACATACACACAAACACACACAGATACACGCTCTTTAAAAACAGACGCAAATGTGCCATGTATGCGTACGTATGTCTGACGAAATAAGAAAATTCTCCCACTAAGGCAGAGAGTGACACATTTATTTAGGATCAAGGAGCCAGGTAAATAACGAAGAAACAAGTGGGGCAAATTATGCGAGTAAATACGAAATTGGTCCTGAAATATTAAAGGCTGCAGAAACATTTCTAGGCATCATAGAGACCTATAATTTGTCGTGCCCTGTCCTAAGGTTCTTAGTTCTGTTAGGCGCCATCTATGCTGCTCTTAACAAACCACCTAGCTATGGCCGATGTTATGCCATGTCTCACAGTTAGTTGCCTCTTACGACATGCTCTCTATGAGGTAGTGGTGCTATTCTTGTCCGTCCTTGTCATACACAAAGACCCCGGCAGACCAGTCGGGAGAATGTACTAAGGTAGCCTGGTATATTTCGAGAAAAAACCAATCCAATCATTATTTGTCTCTCCCACGTTTAAGCCCTAACAAAGATGACTAGGATTTGGTCAGTTGTGTCTCGTTTTTCTATCACCTCTCTTTCTCTCTCTCTCTCTCTCTCTCTCTCTCTCTCTCTCTCTCTCTCTCTCTCTCTCTCTCTCATTCTTTCAGTTTGTCATTGTGTATATATGTGTGTGTTCATATATGAGTGAATGCATGTGTGAGTGTATGTGCGTGTATGAGTATGTTGGGGACTAAAGAAGTACTTTCTCCAAATGGAGTCATCCTCTGGTGATATTCATGGAGCGAGACACATTTCAACAGGAAGATGGAAGGACATTTTCTCATTCTTCTTCACGTTTTAACATTTTATTTCAAAAGTGCGTATGGCCAGCTGTTTCTTTTTTTCTTCTTTATCCACCCATACCCTCTCTATTTAACCGTCCTCTCTCCCTATCCATCATATCTATCTAAGCCACTCTCTATTTCTCGCTTTCAGAATATATATCTCTTCACCCCATACTTATCCTCATTTTCTCTCTCTCTCTCTCTCTCTCTCTCTCTCTCTCTCATTCTAACAACCTTTCTCTTTTTCTCTCTCTATTCTATCCACCATTTTTTTATCAATCTCTCTATCCACCATCACTATATTTCTCTCTATCATCATCTCTCTCGATCAATTATCTCTCTCTCTTTCACTCTGTATCCAAACACCCTCTTTCTCTCTCTATACACTTACGCTCTCTTACTTTATCTCTTCACTCCCCCACCCCCCTCTTCTCTCTCTCATTGGGCTCGTCCCCAAAATGACACGGTTGAGGAGTTGAGTATTTGTTGTAGATTGAAAAAACACAGTTTATTCAAAACACATTTTGGAAAGAGCAAAGATGGAATAGAACTAAAGACGATGATAAATAACATAAGAATACCATAAACAATTGAAACAGAGCCAGGTATGCGTGTTTGGTTGAGGAGAAGATACATTTTGAAAGTAAGACAGTGAGAAAGAGAAGGATAGAAAGAGTAACTCAAGATTAATCATCGGATGAAAATGGCGGACAGCGACGAAATAAAAGAAATAATTCAAAGTCGAGATTTCCTGGTTCTAAAGTTGCACCTCAATGCACAATTTCTCCACGGTATTTGGACTTCATCCCCGTTAGGGATATCTATTTTTCATTTGCCTGCTGACTCAAGCAGAAGTTCTTTCACGAATGATTTTTTTCCTGTTTTACTAAAAACAGTTTACGACATAACACAAGCTTTCTCGCCCTGAAAGGAATGACACGCGCTTGAATGATTGAATGTATTAGATTTCTTCGCCAGACACCAGCCACTATGCGCACTGTAACACAATATTTTCAAATAGTGAGTGGGATCAAGATGATGAGCTGCGCATGAGCTGCGGTGGTCAGCGACCCATAGCTGACTGCTAGCGTCAGGGCCGGCGAACCAAAGCTGCCAAGACCCTTCTACACCTCCACGCGGCGATCCTGGATAACAGGCTGCATGCAGCAGGGCAGACTGGCTAAGGAGAAGGGATCGAAGAGGGAATACTAACCCGGTACTAAAAAAAATACGTGCTGAAGTCGGATGTGTTGGACCGAAAGGTGCAAATATCGCAGTCAAGCTGTAAACCACGACACAACGCATTCCGTTCTCTGGACTACATTCTGCTACTTAAGCCCTTTCAGGGTTTGGTAGCTGGAGATTGAGAACGAACGAAGCCAAGCCAAGCCAAATAGTCAGTGATATCCACTAGATGATCCCGGGGTGGAGACGGCGTGGCCTAGTTGTTAAGTGGCACGGCTCACAACTCGAAGGTGCTGGGTTCAATCCCCATCGCAGCACCGGCAGTTACCCCGGGGAAGCAAACCCTTAGAAAATGCAAGAGGCAGCAAACCCTTAAACAAAATCCATGCTGAAGTCGGATGCACTGGGCCGACAGGTGCAAAATAAAAACCACAGTGCAACGCACACCGCCTTGGGGATTAGTGAAATGAGGCGAACGCAAAAAAAAAATAATTTTAAAATCCCGGGGTAACTCACGGGAGAGGAAAGAACCGAACCACTTACTTCCATGTTATAAATAAAGAGAGTCATGGATGGGACTAGCAACATCATCTTCAAATACTTGGAATTCAGGTACTAAAACAGGCATGTTGTTTTCATGTCTGCTGCCAGGTAGCTGAAGACCACACGTGGTAGGTATTTGTAAACTATCTGAAGCTAACTAGACCTGGGGGACGGTGCAAATAATTTTGTTTTTTTTAACTAGAATATTTGAATTTTGTCCCAGCAGCGGCCTACTCTTTTCTATTTCTGCCAGGGGATTTTTAACGTGATCGACACTGAACTCGTGAGTGCGATCTCACTAACCATATATCAGGGAGATTTTTATCAGAAGATCCACTTGAAAAAAAATCCAGTCTCCAAGTGATTCGAACCAGCGACCTCCGGCATCCGAGACAGAAATCTTTACTCCAGACCACTGAGTTCCCTTATTATCTCGTTAAAGAATTTGCTACAGAAACAATCACTGCAAAAATATGCAAAGTGCTTTGGCGTAGGCTACTTGAAGTAGGCAAACTGTAATCATAGCCTCATATTCCGAAAGTGGTAAGACAAAACAAGAAGGCAAAGACAGCCGTCCATCGTAGACGATGATGGCATAATTTATTTGCTAGCGATATGTTTAGTACGGATTAACTGCGCTACTTTTTATCCTCACTCTCTCGTCTCGAGCCACCCAGCCCGATATCTCCAAGTCAAGGACAAGACGACTAGGGGGCGACTACGTGATGCAGGGAAGTCCGCATCAAGAACGGGTCCTGAGTCGAACCCACTTGATGAAAAGGTCGACGGCTTAACCACTTCTCCACGGAATCCCCAAAAGACAAAAGAAAAAGTCAGTAAAACGTCATCTTCACATGACGTGCAGACGGGCCATGGAGATCAGCAATCTCTACAACTTCCCGCGTTTTGTGCTTTTAATCAGTTATGTTCTGTTATTAATGTTAGCTAACCTGTTATCTGATTTACATCTGATCTCAGTAATGAGCTACATGTGAGCATTGCACGCCACTCAGCAGATTTTCATTAGCCTTCGCTAGAGTCGACGGAGTGGGCTAGCGACTCACCACTCGAAGGTGCTGGGTTTGCTCCCCCCCCCCCCCATTCACTGCCCCGGCCGTTACCCCGGAGAAGCAATTCCTTAGAAAATGCAGGAAAGTGACGTAAAACTCATGCCGAAGTCGGATGCCCTGAGCCGATAGGCGCAAATTAAAAACATAATGCAACGCACACCGTCTTGAGGAATAGATAAATAACGCCCTGCCGAAGACGGATGTGTCAGACAGACAGGTGCAATTATCGCAGTGATGATGTAAGCTAGCGACACAACGCATTCCGTTCTCCGGACTACATCTTGCTACTTGCGAAGCCCTGTCCAGGGCTTGGTAGCGGGAGTTTGAGAACCAACGCAGAAGAAGAAGAACAAGAAGATAAATAAAGCGAATGCACAAACAATTTTTAAAAATATAAAAATTTCCTCCGCAACTGTCAACAATGTAAATAGTCTTCAGTTAAACCATACCTCAGTGGCATCGAGGGAACAGTCATTTACTGCTTATTTACTGATTGTCGATGTTTCTGATATGGGGGGTCGCTGTAGTCAAGAGGTTAAGGCACTCGCCTCTCACAGTGATGAACGGAAACGGTGGGCGATCGCATCCCTTAAGTTACAAGCGACCCCTGGTCTCACGAGAGGTAAGACCAGAGTGCCTGTATCCCGAGTTACCTCAAGTTGTCTCGATCAATAGTCGTGTCACTGATCCAAGGTAATTCGGCAAAAGATTGATGACCAGCGCAATCGCTTCCTCACTATAATCCTCATACAGCGCAGATCACATTATTAAGACAAGAATGAGATTGATGACCAGTGCATACTCTTCCTCACTATAATCCTCATACAGCCCACATCACATTATTAAGACAAGAATGAGATTGATGACCAGTGCATACTCTTCCTCACTATAATCCTCATACAGCCCACATCACATTATTAAGACAAGAATGAGATTGATGACCAGTGCATACTCTTCCTCACTATAATCCTCATACAGCCCACATCACATTATTAAGACAAGAATGAGATTGATGACCAGTGCATACTCTTCCTCACTATAATCCTCATACAGCCCACATCACATTATTAAGACAAGAGTGAGATTGATGACCAGTGCATACTCTTCCTCACTATAATCCTCATACAGCGCACATCACATTATTAAGATAAGAGTGAGATTGATGACCAGTGCATACTCTTCCTCACTATAATCCTCATACAGCGCACATCACATTATTAAGATAAGAGTGAGATTGATGACCAGTGCATACTCTTCCTCACTATAATCCTCATACAGCGCACATCACATTATTAAGATAAGAGTGAGATTGATGACCAGTGCATACTCTTCCTCACTATAATCCTCATACAGCCCACATCACATTATTAAGATAAGAGTGAGATTGATGACCAGTGCATACTCTTCCTCACTATAATCCTCATACAGCGCACATCACATTATTAAGATAAGAGTGAGATTGATGACCAGTGCATACTCTTCCTCACTATAATCCTCATACAGCGCACATCACATTATTAAGACAAGAGTGAGATTGATGACCAGTGCATACTCTTCCTCACTATAATCCTCATACAGCCCACATCACATTATTAAGACAAGAGTGAGATTGATGACCAGTGCATACTCTTCCTCACTATAATCCTCATACAGCCCACATCACATTATTAAGATAAGAGTGAGATTGATGACCAGTGCATACTCTTCCTCACTATAATCCTCATACAGCCCACATCACATTATTAAGATAAGAGTGAGATTGATGACCAGTGCATACTCTTCCTCACTATAATCCTCATACAGCCCACATCACATTATTAAGATAAGAGTGAGATTGATGACCAGTGCATACTCTTCCTCACTATAATCCTCATACAGCGCACATCACATTATTAAGATAAGAGTGAGATTGATGACCAGTGCATACTCTTCCTCACTATAATCCTCATACAGCCCACATCACATTATTAAGATAAGAGTGAGATTGATGACCAGTGCATACTCTTCCTCACTATAATCCTCATACAGCGCACATCACATTATTAAGATAAGAGTGAGATTGATGACCAGTGCATACTCTTCCTCACTATAATCCTCATACAGCGCACATCACATTATTAAGACAAGAATGAGATTGATGACCAGTGCATACTCTTCCTCACTATAATCCTCATACAGCCCACATCACATTATTAAGACAAGAATGAGATTGATGACCAGTGCATACTCTTCCTCACTATAATCCTCATACAGCCCACATCACATTATTAAGACAAGAATGAGATTGATGACCAGTGCATACTCTTCCTCACTATAATCCTCATACAGCCACATCACATTATTAAGATAAAACCGTCTGATGTTGTGGCCATCATCGCTTGGGATGGGCAATAACTTAACTATGTTTCATGCACACATACACATACATACATATATACTCACAAACACGCACATGTATGTGTGTGTGTGGGTACGTGTGAATGTACGTGTGTGTGTGTATGTACGTATGTATGTAATGTATGTAATGTATATAATGTATGTAATGTAATGTATTTATGTGTGTATGTATGTATGTATGTATGTATGTATGTATGTATATACAATGCTTTTTGCTGAGTATACGCAGATATACGGCGAATACCAACCTATTTGAAACACTTGCTTTCGATTAAATACTTCTCGATATTGATGTTAAAAAAAAACAGTGTTAAAATATAGGCACTTTAAAAAAAAGAAATAAGTATCGCCACATTTTTTCTAGAAAATGGCAAATAAATCAATGGTATTATATGCGCAACTTTATGGTCCTATTTGGCTCTTGAGAGTCGTCCTCTACGGCCTGCGATATGATTGCCTTTTTATCATATGGCTGAGGATACGCCCATCTCATTTACTGCATTACTAGCCGTCTCGCAACGTGCTGCTTGACCTTGACGGGTCTGGACAAGTGATTAAGGTAGGTTCTTCTGTGCAAAGCCCCCTGTCTTTAATCAATTTCAAGCGTAACTCACTAACATTACCCACGTCCCACGTGATCCGGATGTACTGGCGTGATGGGCGAAGAGCGAAGCAGCAGGTAAAAATACACTGGAAGCTATAGTCGCAGTTCTCTACAAAGACCGATCGGTCCATATGGTCGCCTGTCATTAATAAGAGGCAGCAGTGAAACCCGGCTGCTCCATTAGTGACCAATCAGCCCTCCTCTAGTACATCACTGCACACCTCGTAGCCCAATGACTGGACTAGAAAAAGTGTCATAAAAGTACCTGCCTCATTATCCCATGACCAGCATGCAGCTGTTGAGAGGTTGTCATTCTACAGCAGTTGAAAAATAAATTAAAAAAAGGGAAATGCGCAACACAATTGACATATAGAATACGCGGACATGTCTGAACTGACAGGTCGGAAATCAGGAGCTCCATGGTAAGGAAGTTTAGTTTAATTTAGTTTAGTTTAGTCGAAGAATAAACGACATTGCACGCGGTTTAATCCATGTGCTATGTACTTCTGCATATTTTGGGTATGTACTTCTGCATATTTTTGGTATGTACTTCTGCATATTTTTGGAGAATCTTAGCACAATGCACTAACTCCTTAGAAACGGCGAAGCTCCCGTAATAGATTGAGTAGATTTGTAACATAATTTTGAATTTTGCCGGGGCAGCGGCCGTTAAACCTACTCTTGTCGATTTTCAACTGCCGACGGTTTTTTAACGTGCGCGACACTCCACACGGGCGCCCGATCTCTACTACTCATAGATCCGGGGAAATACCAGACAGTTCCCGTAAAAAAATCCCGGTCTTCACCGTGATTTGAACCCGCGACCTCCAGCTTCCGAAGAAGACGTCTTACCTCGAGACCACTCAGTCCACTCCTGTTAAGGAAACGAACTGGCTAGATATTGCTCCAGGATAGTCGCCCTGAGCAAGACCTAACTAGCGTAGGAGGGGCAACTCTCAGAGGATGGCGTTGGCTACACTTTCTTCTGGTGGCCACAACTTTCAGAAACGACAAGGGGCTGGGGTAGGATTTGCCTTCAAGTCAATCGTAGTTCAACAATTAAAAAGTATATGCAAGTAAATCAATGATCACAATGACAATGTGACTTCCACTAGCTGGAAAACGGCAGGTCACAACTGTCAGTGCCTACAAGTCAGAGCTGACAAATTCGGATGTGGTCAAAGACAAGTTAAATGAAGATCTCGTTAGTTATCGCTGCAGTAGTCCAAAGACCCGACAAACTGATTCTACTAGGATATTTTAACGCCAGTGTTGGTGTAGATTGCACAGCATTGAATTGTATCATCGTCCGAAATGACATAACATGTAACGGCGACGGTCTACTCCCACTGAAGACTGTGCCACAATTGTGCTTACCATTACCAACAATATTTTCTGATGTCCATTTTGAAAGACTACATGGATGCATCCCTGACCTCATCACTGGCATCTTATATTTTACATTCTTGTCAGACGTTGTGATGAAAATGATGCAAAAATAAATAAGAGTATATGTGGCGCGTGTTGGACTGACCATAGTATCGTCATTACCAAACTGAGTAGAAAAGTTCAACGAGTGACGTCACGGTGAGGGGGGGGGGGGGAGGGAACCGGGGGGGGGGGGGCACAGAGGAGACTAGCAGGCACAATGGATTAGCCTCTTCTGGAAAATTCCAGCATTGATTAAAACTGGGTGACGCTGAGGGATATTGTAAACTATTCAGATCTAAAACATAATTGTACATCTACATGCAAGCACAAATTCTATTTCAACGAACTTGATAGTGAAAGTAAGATCTTTCTCCACACAAAGCGACAAGTGCATATGGTCCAACAAAATGGATAGCGTCTTTGTAAAAAAAAAAACGACCTTCACTAGCATCCGAAGAGTAGTCCAGACAAGATTCAGCGAAATGCAAGATTCAGGACTTAACAAACTAGTAATCATCGTCACGATTCTGAAAAAGTTTACAAAAACGTTGAAAAATCGCAAAGTTCCACATCCCTCTGGTAACTCTCCAGTTCGCAGTGAGGACAGATAACTAATAACAGAGAAAGCCGAGAAACTTGACAGTTCGCAGTGAGGACAGACAACTAATAACAGAGAAAGCCGAGAACTTCGGCAAATGAGAAGACCATTTTTACAATGTACTCAACAATTCATCTTTCTTAAACAAAGAGAGAACCCGATGTATGCACTAGATAAAAATGAGCATGATCATAATACTAGGAAGCGCCAGGTGATGGTCTTGGCCAGTATGTTTTGCCTGACCCTGACTAACGTGTCTGATCAGTATGTTTTGCCTGACCCTGACTAACGTGTCTGATCAGTATGTTTTGTCTGACCCTGACTAACATTTCTGATCAGTATGTTTTGCCTGACTCTGACTAACATGTCTGATCAGTATGTTTTGCCTGACTCTGACTAACATTTCTGATCAGTAAGTTTTGCCGGACTCTGACTAACAAGTCTGATCAATATGTTTTACCTGACCCTGACTAACATGTCTGATCAGTATGTTTTGACTGACCAAACGTTAATCTTCCTCCCCAACCAGTCCTAGATAAAATTTATAAACTGCCAGTGAAGGGACAGAAGTTAGAAACGGTAGAAAAGTTCGTTTACAACTGAAACACGCTGTCGAGATCTGTAATTATTGCTAATGAGCTGGCATACAGTTTAGCAAAGGCAGTACAACTTTTGGTCAAGGAATCAGACTAAGCTGGGGGTCTACTGTGACGCCATTCTCCACATACATTTCTACAGTGTGAGAGCTGGACTATCTTCTTCATTGAGGCCGTGAGGTTGAATCGATGTCACACGAATCATCTTAGACACATAATCCACATTGGCTGACATGACCATATCAGAAATAAGAAAGTCCTATCCAGAGCCAGCATGTCTAGTATTCATGCACGTTGGCTGAAAGCTCAACTGTGATGGACTGGCTACTTTGTTCGAATGCTAAGCAAAAGGCGCCAAAAAGTGCTTATGTAGGATGGATTAAGTGTAGGATCACGATCATGAAGGTGTAGGATCACCCTGTGTAGACAGCCAAAGATAGACCATAGCCTACGCACAATCACAAAATCAGAAAGAAAACTATACCAGCCATGGTTTCAAGTTATGCAACAAAACTTCCCGTATTTGCATTGTCTTTATAATAACAATCGCATCCAAGGTCTCAAGAATATGTAGTAGTATATTTCAGGCGATGTTTGCGGTCCTCATCGACCACGATGGACAAAATATTTTTACGAATAATAAAGTTCGAACACAAAAATAGCTTATTACGCACATTTATCCAAAACAGAAACATGATCCAACTAGACAGAAGGCACTGGAAATGATAAGGTTTACAGGTTAGCCAAATAAAGAGCGAAACTGATACAAGAAGAATAACTCAAATACCAGGCAGATGAAGGGCACTATCAGCGAGGTGAGGGATCGACGTCCTCCCAGTAGTAGTGAGCGACACGCATATTAAACCAAGAATAATGCAACCGCCTTCATCATCACTCTCGGGATGGGAGGAAAGCTACAACAACCCGCCGCTTTACGTCCTCCTCAGGACGTACAAAAGAGTAATCCTACTCATTGTGGGTTTTAAACATCAACAACAACCAACTGTCAATAAAAGACCAAGTTATCATACTACGTCCCCGAACTGGACACAACAGAATGACACACCACCTGCACACCAAATTCAAGATAGGTAGTATCACCAGCCTATGTTACTGCAGCCTGGCAAACATGCCAGCGGTCACCAGCCTATGTTACTGCAGCCTGGCAAACATGCCAGCGGTCACCAGCCTATGTTACTGCAGCCTGACAAACATGCCAGCGGTCACCAGTCTAGGTTACTGCAGCCTGGCAAACATGCCAGCGGTCACCAGTCTATGTTACTGCAGCCTGGCAAACATGCCAGCGGTCACCAGCCTATGTTACTGCAGCCTGGCAAACATGCCAGCGGTCACCAGCCTATGTTACTGCAGCCTGGCAAACATGCCAGCGGTCACCAGCCTATGTTACTGCAGCCTGACAAACATGCCAGCGGTCACCAGTCTAAGTTACTGTAGCCTGGCAAACATGCCAGCGGTACACGTACTTCAAGACGTCTCAAGTTCACAGATCTGAAGAGAAGTGTGCGGCTCAAGTTGAATTCCCTCGGTAAAACCTGCACGGCTATTATGAGACCCCACAAAAAAAAACGACCAAGTTGTAGAAGTGAATGAGCTGACAACAGCTCATAACTGGCTGATTGCATCAGAGTCAGCGAACCATAGATGGTTTGCAGTGGGAAGGCAAATCCGGTAAACCCAGCTGAAATCGGATGTGGCGGCTGAACAGCGAAGATATCGCAGTCGCTCTGCAAACTACAACACAGCGTCTCAACATTCTTTTCAGAACGAATGACAAAGAAAAAGAGGAAGAAGAAGACCATAAAAAGACAAATGTTTATTGAAGAATCCGGAGTCCCAGTATAAAAGGGCAATATCACAGAACTGTCCTACAATCACACTCTTGCACAACTTTCACACTCGCTCTCAGGGTGAGACACTTTTATTGCACTTTAGTTGGGCTGGCTTCTGAGAACTTACACACCTAGCATAGGTACATAGAGACGCACACATATATCCAAGCACTGGTTTATGCGTCTTAATATCGCCAAAATTGACTACGGTCTAGGGTGGAATAGGCGCGCCTCCGCCAGTAGAAACTAGTGACGCAAACACGTAAAATAAATAAATTTAAAAAAGAAGAAATGAGTCTTCCCTGAATTCACGTCGCGCAGGAGGACAACGCTTGCAGAAGGTAAACCAGTTGCAGTCATAACAAAAGGGTGAATTTGTTTAAGATTGAAGTTCAATGCTCACTTTGTCTTCAAACAATTTGTCTCTGTATTATGTTATCCTGGTATGCAATCACACAAAGCAAGTGCCTGATGCAAGGTAGTAAAATGTTGTTTAAAGACAGTGCGGCTTTTGCCCTGGAGTGCTATGTTGGGCCAATAGTTTTACGCAGGCCATCTCTTCATCTCATTGGTGGATGTCAGCATGAGCGCTTAAAGTTGTAGGATCATCAGGACGTCCCATTTTGTGACCATCTGTTATCAGGCCTACCCACCACATGTCTCGCTCATCTGCATTTTTTAAAACAATGTTGCATCTATGACGTTATTGTCGGTGGTTCGGCGCCTAATTCATATGTTGCAAATTGGGTCCAGCAGAGAGACTGTAAATTTTCTTAACTCCATAGCCCTTTGAGTAACACAAAACTTGTCTGCAGCTGCTTTTTGTAGATTACATATCTCGCAGCCATAGATCATGGTTGGAGTAACCATATTGTTACAGGTGTGAGCCCTTATCTTGTCGTTTATCATCTATTGAAGTTTGGTTTTGATACAATTATAAAGTTGAACCAATCTGCTTCTATCCTTCGTTAGCTAGGAACATGGCAGAACGAGAAAAATCCATGGAGGCAAACATCGCCCTCAAAGCCGCCGCGGCGAAGTACAAACACACTCTCAAGCAAACAGCAAGAGAAAGCTGGAAAAATAAAACGGAAAGTCTAAACCTGGACAAAGAAGGGAACAAGCTATGGAAGCTAGTCAGAGCCATGAATGACGAAACCCCGTCAAATAAACAAATTACTATCAAGCAAGGCGAGAACTTGATCACAGGTAAGAAAGCCGCAAACGCCTTTGTCGATCACTATGCCAGAGCAAACCACATCGAGGTCCCTGCAGATAAGCATACAGACATTAGCGAAGAGCTAAAGGGACACGAAAACATAAATACGGCTCCTGAAGAGCACATGATGGCCAAACTAACAATGCGCGAGATGGAAGAGGCTATGAGAACACTAAAGAAAAGGAAATCTCCCGGAAAAGACGGGATAACAAACGAAATGCTGATGGGGCTGGGCCAAACAGCGAAGAAGAAACTACTATCAGTCCTGAACCAAAGCTGGAAAATGGGTATTGTACCCCAGGCATGGAAAGATGCAATACTGGTACCAGTACCAAAAACAGGAAAGGACAAAACAGATCCAAATGGATACAGGCCCATAAGCCTACTGAGCTGTGTCGGCAAGCTGATGGAACGGATGATAAACACCAGACTGATGTGGCATCTGGAAGAAAAACGAATACTAATTCCACAGCAAGCCGGCTTTAGACAGCACAGATCCACTGAGGACCAAGTCATCCTCATAGCCCAGGAGATAGAAGATGGCTACCAGGCACAGAAACACACAGTAGCTGTTTGGGTGGATCTGGAAAAGGCATTTGACAAAGTCTGGAAGGATGGACTTAGAGTCAAACTAAGAAGAAGTGATGTCTGTGGGAAGATGTACAAGTGGATCAACCACTACCTCAAACAAAGAACGGCCAGAGTCCAAGTACAAGGGCAGATGAGCAAAAAGGTGACACTCGAGCAGGGAGTACCCCAAGGGGGAGTATTGTCACCCACACTCTTTCTGGTATATATAAACGACATTACAGAGAATATACCAAGAAGAGTCCATAGCTCAATGTTTGCAGACGATCTGGCTATGTGGACCTCTGAAAAGAATGTCACCATAGCAAGAAATCGGATGCAGACGGCCCTAACATCGCTGGAAGAGTGGGCGAACTCATGGCTGGTCAAAATAAACGAGGAGAAAACCACGTGCACAATATTCTCGCTCTCATTAAAACCCCAAAGTACCAAATTAAGTCTAAATGGCAAAATCCTGCAGCAAAACGACAACCCAACCTATCTGGGAGTCACATTTGATCGGCGCATGACATGGAAAAGTCAGATTGAGAGAAACCGAATGAAAGCCAGAGAAAGAATGGCGATCATGAGGAAACTTGCTGGAACAAGCTGGTGAGCAGACGAAGGCATACTAAAGAAACTGTACACTGGAAGAGTGAGACCAGCTCTCGAGTATGGCATTGCGGCATGGACAACAGCAGCGAAGGCGAACTTCGATAAAGTTAACAAACTTCAAAACCAAGCCATGAGAATTATAACAGGTGGCATGAAGTCAACGCCAATTGTAGAACTTGAAAAGATTACAAAACTGCAATCCATGACCGATAGAAGAGACTGCAGAGCCCAGCTGCAGTCAGAGAAACTCCGAAGACTGACGGACCATCCAATGTACCAGAGACTAAACAATCTGGGAAATGGGAAACTAAAGCGGAGAAACTTTGCAGAAATAGCCAAAGCAAAGATGCACGAAGATCCCATAAACGCACTAACAACACCAAAACCCATCACTACTGTACGAAAACCTACTTGGAGGCAGGATATATTTCCAGAGGTGGTAGAAAATATACCAGGTATTGCAAACAAAAACTGCCAGACTGAAAAAGAAAGGAGAGACACTACCCTAAGCTTCATAACGAAAAGCTACCCAAGCATGGACTGGACCCATGCATACACCGACGGTTCTGTAACAAACACTACACAGAACGGAGGGGCAGGAGCATTCCTGAACCTACCAAATGGCAGAAAAATAACACTATCATTCGCTACTGGTAAGTACACAAGCAATTTCAGAGCAGAGGCACTGAGGGCGGCAGTGGAAGAAATGGTAACACACAGTGAAAATGAGAGCCATATAGTCCTGCTGACAGATGCTCTCGCCGTAGTCACAGCGCTAAAAAGCCAGAAAAACACTGAGCTTAATGACTTAAGAGCAGCACTCTGCAAACTGTGCCAGCAGTCCGCACCAAAAAGGGTAGTGGTACAGTGGGTTCCGTCACACTGCAACATCCAAGGCAACGAGGAGGCAGACAGACTGGCAAAAGAAGGTGCAAGGCTACCACAAACAGATACCAGTATGACGTACGAAGAGTCAAAACGGCTTATCAAAGCCAGATACATGACCAAATGGGAAACCGAACATACTGGTTACACCAAAAACGATGCCTATTACCAGTTGAACCGAAGAGAGCAGGTCGTTGTCTTCAGACTTCGCACTGGCCACAACAGACTGAGGTACCACCTATTCAACAAATTGAAGATAGGGTGTACCGACGAATGCCCGTGCGGTACTGGTAAAATGACCACTGAACATCTGCTGCAGAACTGCCCGACATACGAGGATCAGAGAGAGCAGATGTGGCCATTGCCAGTGGAACTGCAAGACAAGCTCTATGGTAGTGGCGAGAGTCTCAGGATGACCGCCGCTTTTTTCGAAAAAATAATGGTTACTGTCTGACTGTGTACGCAGAAGAAGAAGAAGACTATCCTACGTTAAATCTCACGATTTTTTGTCGAAGAATTCTTAAATTCTTGGTCCATGTAAATGTACAATTTCATATATTTTCAACGGGATCATTTCTAAACATCAGTTTCCTACGTGGACAATAAGTATTCATTGTGAATTCAGTTTTCTTTATATTAAATTTAAGTCTCGCTGCTTGGCTTGCTTCGTTGAACTCTTTTAGACATTGCCTAGCCTCTTTGGAACTGTGACTGAGGATAGGTATGGAATCAGTAAATCTTAGGTGGTTAAGTATTTCTCTGTCTATGTTGATACCTGCGTCTTCCCAACTTCGTTTTCTCTATCAAGGGTTGCCGTGATGAGCTTTGGAAAGTTTGTATCCCCATGATGACCCGACGGACGGCGCTTTGTGTTGGTATGTTGATTGATTGTAGAAAAAATGGATCTCGGTTAAGCAGCCTTTATTTGCTTCTTCTATACACTGGGGGACCCAGTCGTCTCGAGGTAAGGTGTTCGCCCCGGATACTGGAGACCGATGTTTTTTCGCGAGGATCTACCGGTAAAAATCCCCCCTGATCTCGGAGTAGTCAGATGAGACACCGGTGTTCAGTGGCGGGGACTTTAAAAATGCCTTGGCAGTTGAAAATGGAAAAGAGTAGGCTTAAGTACCGCTTCTCAGGCAACATTCAAGTTGAAAATCTACTCATATTATACGGATTCTAACACAACAGAGAATATATCGCAAAATGGCGACTGCGTGGCTAAAACTTTAGGACTTGGTTATTTGACTAGCGGAGCGGCATAGTTGGCGCCTGAGAGGCTAAGGATCTACCTTGCTCTAATTTACGCTTCCACCCCTACCAGTCCTAAAAATATACTGTCGTATATTCCAGGGGTCATCAGTAGATTTTCGCCTGCCAGAAAATATGAAACAAAAAAGACTACACCTCCTCATGACGTCTAACGACACAAGTAAAATGAAGATAGATAGATATCTCGCTGATAAAAATTATCTTCAATTTCCTGATTTCTCATTGAAATTACTACTGTAATTGTTTCAAAGCTGTCGAAGATTTCTTCATAGTAGTCCACACACACACAATACAGCTGTGTAACGTTCGTCGCCATTACGATACGATGGATAGCTAGAGAAAATAATTTGACTGAACAAAAATTAAGGGAGGGCTCGTCTGAGCTCGAAACACGCATTTCTGAAGCTGCATATATGTATAATGCATGTGGTACCAATGGTGAAATAATAGAATCACTGACTAACGTCTCGTCAGACACAACACACTCTTCATTCATATTAGTCAGGGTTAGGCAAAATAAACTGGCCAGGACCTCCATCTCGGCTTCCTCGTAATTCTCCCTGGAAACGGGCTGCTTTCATGGCAGCCTAGGTATCAAGTGGGTTGGGGGTGGGGAGGGGGAGGTCGACGTGATCCCCGTAGTAGTGAGCGACACGCAAATGGAGTCAAACATAACACACCGGTCCTGAGGACCTTCACCAGTATGTATGGGATGTGAGGAAAGTTACCGTAACCCGCCACTCTACGTATGTTTTCAGGGCGCACATAAGAGTTATCTTACTCATTGTGGACTTTCAACAACAACAATAAGAACTGACATTTCCAAGTAGGACGTAAAATGTGACTTGCTCTTCTACGTAAGTCCTGAAATGGACGTTCGTGACAGTGTGTCCTAATTTACAGCAAGGCTGTGATAATGCGCCTTTCGGTTCGACATATCCAATTTCAGCACCGCGTCTTTGGGACCGGATTTGTCTTTCCTCTTCGATCCCTAATCTCTTAGTCAGGCTGCATGGTTGCAGTCTGTTTTCAGGGCCACCACTTGGATGTGGAATAGGTTATTGGTCAGTTATGAGTCACTGATCCAGATGCAATCAGTCAGCTATAAGTCACTGCTGCATCTTCGGTCCATAAAGAGTGGTTTGCATGGGGGTAGAAATCTCATAAAGTGCTAAACCATTGCATATAAACTCCAATCCCTACGCCGCCCCCTATCCCTACCCACAGACTACCCTATTAAAAATGCTTGCGTACAGGCTTCCTGTAAGGGAGCTAGATGTAACTCTGGTTTGATGGTTTACATTGAGCAAACAAGACACATGCTACCTTTAATCCTCGTGACCCTCGTCCCAAGACAGTGGACTACTCCGCTCCTCTCATGGAGTCCGAGGATATCTCGACCAACACACTTACCATGAAACCACAAGGAGCCAGGACTTCATCCCCGGATATTGGAAGTTTAATGGGAATTGCAACTTGGAGTGTCCTTTTTAGCTGCAGTGACGTGGCCATTATAGCGGTCGACCGACCTAATGAGCCTTTGATGCCCAAGCAAAGATTATTATTATGTGTGGATTGAGGACTACTACCAAGGACTTGAGACCCATGAGATCAGACTGGTATGACTGTCTCTTCTACTATTCATAGCTTGGTGTTCTTTAGTATCCTTACTGTGAGAGCCTGAGTGACAGGAGGGTTGCTGACCAGCCAACCTCTCAACAACCTGATGCTTAACACAATGAACTCTGAGATTCCTTCCCCGACAGCTGTGTCTGCCTGTTACTACCTTTCTGAATCGTTTGTGCAGTAGAGTACTCGCTTTTCCCAAACAACTCTACCAGATTCGATCCCTGTTATCGATGAAGGTAACTGGTCACTAAACTTTAAAAAAACTTTGACCTCGTTCAATGAAGTCTTTAACACTTTATCCCCGACAGCAATGTCTGCATTGCCTTTCCTGCCTTGGTCCCTTGCGGTCTCCGGTCCAGTATACATTTAGTTATTTCATGAGGGCAAGTGTTTTTTTCACTGCTCGTATTCTCTCCATTATTCTCCATCGTTATTGTTTGTTTCATGCCTTGTTCTCTTCAACAAGTCTATATATATATACATATATATTGTTGCTTATGTCTATCGCTTCCGAAATATACCTGAGATATCTTTCTCTTGATGAAAGAATGTAGATTGCATGTTAATACTTTTGTCTATGTTCAAAGCAACAATAATTGACAAGCTTCTTCTTCTTCTTTTTCTTCTTCTTTTTCTTCTTCTTCTTCTTCTTCTTCTTCTTCTTCTTCTTCTTCTTCTTCTGCTTCTTCTTCTTCTTCTTCCTTGTCTTCTGCACACACACACATAAACACACACACACACATACATATACACAGTATATATATATATATATATATATATATGTACATATATATGTATACACACATACATTCTTATATATATATATACATATATATGTGTGTGTGTATATATATACACCATTTATTTTACATTTCATTGATTTAAAAATATATATGCGCACCCAATCTATTCTTAAGCACGTTAATTAATCAACAGGCTACTGTAGATAAATGATTGACAATCTATCTAGTTGGCCATAGATTGAACCTGCCTCCGCTATTTTCGCGGCAATCCTTCCCAAGGATTCACCACTCTCTGACTAAAAAATATATTCTCTGGTATCTAATCTGGACCCGATTTTAATTAATTTGTAGATGTGCACACTTGTTCGTGTAGACGGCTGTATTTTGAAGAAAAAACCGTGTTATAGTCTAACTTATCCTTTCCATTGACTGTATTAAATCACCTGTATTAAATCACCTGTATTAAATCGAGGGAGCGGCGTGGCCTAGTGGATAAGTGGCACGGCTCACAATCCGAAGGTGCTGGGTTCGATTCCCATCACAGCACCGGCCGTTACCCCGGGGAAGCAAACCCTTAGAAAATGCAGGAGGAAGCAGACCCTTACATAAAATGCATGCTGAAGTCGGATGCATTGGGCCGACAGGCGCAAAAGAAAAAACCACAGTGCAACGCACACCGCCTTGGGGATTAGAGAAATAAGGCGAACGCAAAACAAAAAAAAAAAAAACAACAAAAAAAAATCACCTGTATTAAATCACCTGTATTAAATCACTTGTATTAAATCACCTCGAATTCACCCAACCTAGTTGGTCCATTTCACATTGGATCAATCGAGACAATTTGAACAGGCCGACCAGGCCGTGCGTCACTAGCAATTTTGGATCGTTTTTGATTAAATGTGTCGGCCCAGTTGTATATCGCTTTACGCCGCAAACACTTTTCCCCGTCAACAGGAAGTATTTCCTTGCAGAAAGTACTTGTATGTGCCTTCCCCCACCCCCTCCCCCCACCTCCCCCCCGATATTTTCTTTGCAAATTGCACAAATGCTTGCAATCTGTATGGTCTGCTACCGACAATATTCACAAAGCTGAGTGTTGCTGAGTGTTGCTGAGTGTTGCTGAGTGTTGCTCAGTGTTGCTGAGTGTTGCTGCCACATTATTAATGTATATATATATATACATGCATACATACATACATACATACATGCATACATACATACATGCATTAATACATACATACATACATACATACATGCATACATACATGCATACATACATACATACATACATACATGCATACATACATACATACATACATACATACATGAATACATACATACATACATGCATACATACATACATACATACATACATGCATACATACATACATACATGCATACATACATACATACATACATACATACATACATACATACATACATACATACATATATACACACACACACACATACATACATACATGCATGCATACATACATGCATACATACATGCATACATACATACATGCATACATACATACATACATACATACATACATACATACATACATACATACATACATATATACACACATACATACATGCATGCATACATACATACATACATACATACATACATACATACATACATACATACATACATGCATATATACATACATATATACATACACACACACACACACATACATATATACATACATACATACATACATACACGCATACATACATGCATACATACATACATACATACATACATACACACACACACTTTACTTTGCACATGTAAGCCTACCTTACCAAGGTTGAAGAGCTTTAGCGCCTCAATGATCCCAGGAACTATTACTCCTGACCTGATAGTCAGCCTAGCCCAACAGGTAAGGGCAGATTAAAGGGCCTAATCTGCATGTGGAGCACTACAGGTGAAGCTGCAGAACTCACCGACCGGTTATACACGCCCTGGGCTTCACCAATCGACTCCCACTCCATTGGATAAACCTATTTTCCCCCTCGATTTTGCTGTTTGTCCTCTATTAATTATTCCCCATAGACGGCAAAGAGATGCAGGTCAGCGGATATTGCAACTCTGCGCATTTGTAACGAACTCCCAGGTGGCAGGGAAATGTCAGACTTGCCATCACTACTGATGAGCTGGAATGATTGACGTTGGAATGATGAGATGGCCGACTCCGATGTTTGTGCGACTTGCCTCTCAGGGAACGATCTCAGGACACGGACCCACTAGGATGCTCGAAAGATGGATCCCTGCCCTTCCATTCGATATCATGATGCCTCTAAGCAGCACACTTTATACGAACTCTGATATAAGTCACGTGCTTATGTACCAGCTACCCGTGTAGTGGGTGGGGTGGGGTGGGGTTGGGGGGAGGGGGTTAGGTAGAGAGTTAGGCGGAAGGGGGGGGGGGTGCATTGAGGTGTCCTGGGGTACCTGGTCACAGGTAAAGGGAATATATTCTTTATATTATCATCATCACCATCATCATCATTTTCAGCAAATACATTTTACATGGTAAGCCACCTCTTCCTAACATCACGTGATCCTACCTGAGACCAATATCTCAGGCCTGTGGCCATCCATGCTAGGTGACTAAGAAAATACAGTAGTCATTATTAATTATAAAGAGCGGGTGGTCGAGCTTATGGGTCTGGTCACTTGCACTACATCTTCTAACAAACAAACAAAAAAACTCTGGCAAATTAAAAGCTATCATATACGCTCCCCCGCGATAGATGGCGAAATGGCCTTTATTACTGAGCCAAATAAATTTCTATTTCGCACCCAGCAATAAGAACACAGCCCGCAATAACATACAGACAGACAGTCATTACCTATGACCTTACCTGCAGCTGTCAGGTGATCAGGGCGTGAGGGCATCACTCGCCGCCATTCTACCTGGAGACATTTCCAGTGTTGCATGCTGGTCTCGTTGCCTCAGTAATCGAATATAATACAATCGTTAAAAAATTGCAATCCCTTAAACAGTTTTTGCTTTAATATGGCGGTCTCTGGATAAAATAAAGCGTTCTTAAAAAAATAAATTGCGTATTTTTCTATTCTGCCCAGCCATCGGCCTTTCACTGCATATTACGTGTCGATTTTTCTAATGCACTTCAACACAAGTTGCTGTTCCATTGAAACGTAGATAGTCTGACTTCAAGTTTCAAACAGGCACTATAATGCACACACGAGTGCTTCCAGAGCTCGTGATACTGTCAATCTAGTTTGTAACATTTGGTTTTTTTGGAAGCACTGACTAGAATAATAATTATTTCAAAATATAAAATTTTTTTTTTTTTTAAAATAACGAATCTTGTCAGTTGCACGATGTTGCTAACTAGAAACATCGCATTAATTACAATCTGATCGCGAATTGGTACTTGTGACTGTCAAGTCTGTACACATCTAAGGATTTCTTGAACATCATGAAGAAATACAGATGCTGACATCTCTAGAACTAGCTGAGGCCTGGATGCTGGTGTTTCTTGAACTGATTGAGGCATGGATGCTGACATCTCTTGAACTGGATGCTGGTGATAAAACTACCGACTAGTATAAATCTCTTTCACAGACTGATTCTACAGGCAGAACAGACCTGGTCTGCACTCTCATTAACTGGGACACGTAAGCAAGGCTGGAAGAAAGGGGGGTGGTAAGCAGAGGAGGGAGCTCGGGCGTGGACGCAGGCAGATGAATACAGAGAGAGGTAAACCCTTTCATTACCTGGGCTTCACGCCCTGACTACCTGATCGGTGCCATCTTGTTGACAAGCAGGTTGCTATGCGACAGCCAATCACACGCTGCAATGTTTGCTGGTGCTCTCTGCGCCTGCCAAATAGTGCACGTCTGGCACCGACGCGTTTTATCGTTACACCCGCCTCCTCCCTCCAACGTGACGCCAGGAGGACAGGTGAGGGCGCGGCTGCTGTTTCGTGAGGGAAAAAAAATATTGCCGATATTGAGAGATGATGACGGAAAGGCAACTAAAGCATTACTAAGTCAATAGGTCATTCCGAACAACTGGTCCTAAATAATTAACGAAATGGAAAGTTTGAATTAAAATTTTTTTTAATGGACCGTACACAGGATCAACCAGCGATCTGTCCTGATCGTTCTTTAACTAGCCATCTCATTTATATACGGTAAAACGACTTCCCCCTCTCTTTCCCTCTTCGTTCGACCTCTCATTTTATCAGTTTCTCTATATATATATGTGGCGTTGCGTCGTAATTCACACTAAACAAAAGAAATATCTATTTATAGCACCAAATCGGAAGTTGTGACGTCTCAGAATAGTCCACTTTTGAGATGTTTGGGGGTGTCAAACATAATATGCGAATAGATGATAATTTCTTGAATTTGTCAACTTTGGTCAATGATGAAAAGAGAGTAGTACCCAGTTTACTCACGCTGTCAGACTATGTAATAAAAACTATAACCCTAATCATAACAGTAACCTAAACATAAGCATAACCCTAATCCTAACCATACACCTAACCATAAAGCAAACCATAAACCCAACTATAACCCTAACCATTCGCAAAACCGAATATAACCATCTTTTCTACACTTCTATCTTTATCTAAACTTTATTTATTTAAAATAAACTTTTTTCAACCTGTCCTCCCTTTAACCAAAAATGGAATGTCCCGATACGTACGATAGGAACCCAGGAAACTATGTTTGGGGTGAATTAAGACGCAAATACTATCTTTGTTTCTCTGTCTTTCTCTCTGCTTACACTATCTGTCTTTCTCTCTCTCGCTCTCTCTCTCTCCTGTTTCTCTGGGAGAGGAGACTAACTTCCAGTCGGGCAAAACATACTGATCAATTGAAACGGGTCAATTGAATCTTACTGATCGACTGGCAAAAGAAGGTGCAAGACTACCACAAACAGATACCAGTATGACGTACGAAGAGTCAAAACGGCTTATCAAAGCCAGATGCATGACCAAATGGGAAACCGAACATACTGGTTACACCAAAAACGATGCCTATTACCAGTTGAACCGAAGAGAGCAGGTAGTTGTCTTCAGACTTCGCAGTGGCCACAACAGACTGAGGTACCACCTATTCAACAAATTGAAGATAGGGTGTACCGACGAATGCCCGTGCGGTACTGGTAAAATGACCGCTGAACATCTGCTGTAGAACTGCCCGACATACGAGGATCAGAGAGAGCAGATGTGGCCATTACCAGTGGAACTGCAAGACAAGCTCTATGGCAGTGGCGAGAGCCTCAGGATGACCGCCGCTTTTTTCGAAAAAATTATGGTTACTGTCTGACTGCGTACGCAGAAGAAGAAGAAGAAGAAGAATCTTACTGATCAAGACCCGCCTCAATTCCAGTCAGTTCTCCCTGGAAGTAGGCTATTTCATAACAGTCTGATTAACGAGGTGGGGGTGGGGGTCGGTACTGTGATCCCCATAGTTATGAGCTTACTGATGAGCATCGCATTTCACAACAGCAAAAAGGATTCTGGTCTACCTTCTCAAGCACACCTCGGGATGTGAGAAGAGCCACTGAAACATGCTAACAAAGAAAGCCGTAAATAGTACCTAACTCAAGTGCGAGGGACATTAGCAACAGCATTTCCCGTTTCACTCTCTTCTGCTCTCGCTCCCTCTTTCTGCCTCCTGTCTTTGTTTCTCTAATTCCCTCTTCTCTCTCTCAATATCTTTCACATTCTCTCGCTTTGCTTCTTTCACTTTAATTACTTTCTTTCTGGTTTTAAACCCATACGACCCCCCCCCCCCCTCCCACCCTAAACCAGTTCCCCCCACCTTTTCCCACCCATCCTTTGTCAATTGCTCTTTCCTACATCACTCTCACTCTTTCTTCCGTTTTTTTCTCTCTTTATTTCACGCTCCCAAACCCCTCCTCTCTCTCATCCATCTCTCTTTCTCTCTCTCTCTCTCTCTCTCTCTCTCTCTCTCTGGCTTGGCATATCCGCTGGTTGAGACAGCAACAAACAAAGCAGACACCACTCATCGTCAAACGCTATTATCAACCAGGTCGGCACAAAGATCAGATCGACTGTTGATTTTAATCTCTGGGTCGCATACACTAAACAAGCACAGTAAGTGAGGTACTGCGGTTAAACTCATTACCAATGTTGGATGAAAAACAAGCAAAGATAAAAAGCCAGCTTCGCATGTTAAACAAGCTAAGCTAAAAAGTTCACAAGAGAGACAAGCAAAACTAAAAAAGCCATCTTCACATGAAAAACAAGTGAAGCTAAAAAAACCAGATACGAAAGAAAAATAGGTAAAGCTAAAAAGCCAGCTTCACATGAAAAACAAGTGAAGCTAAACAAACCACATACAAAAGAAAAACAAGTAAAGCTAAAAAAAGCCAGCTTCACATAAAAACAAGTGAAGCTAAAAAAGCCAGCTTCACATGAAAAACAAGTAAAGCTAAACAAACCACATACAAAAGAAAAACAAGTAAAGCTAAAAAAAGCCAGCTTCACATGAAAAACAAGTGAAGCTAAAAAAAACAGCTAGGAAAGAATAATAAGTAAAGCTAAAAAGCCAGCTTCACATGAAAAACAATAACACGCGCACTTAAAGATAGTACCTCAATAGTACTCACAGTGACAAGAATTAGACAACTGTAACCGCCCATTCATGTCGAAAAAAGCTAATAAAGAGGACTTCGCTTGAGGCTAGCAACCTCAACATGTAAAACACATTGCCATTATAATAAACTACTGCAAAATCTCGGACGACAGTTTCCTGTAAGCCAGGCATGTGTAGAGTACGGTATGCGGACCGGATCCAGCCCTCGTGCTGTTTCTGTCCTGTCCGCGAGGACTTTTCAAATTTCACAGGATATGGCCCGCAAGGGATATACGAACCGCTAATTTTGTATGTACTTAAACAGAACTATCGTAGTCTACTTATAAAACTCCGGAATTAAATTTATGAAACAATAAATAATGGGTTAAATTTGATTGTGTGATGACCAACGCACGTGCACGCGATGTCGACCTCACTTCTGACGTCTATGGGCTGTAAACTCGTGAACTTAACGCGGTGAACCAAGTTCTGTTCTGCTCTGTTCTTATAAATTGACTTCAATCCACTCCAGGGCTAATTATAGGTACTCAGTATGTCTGGGTAAATAGCGACGGATGTAGATACTGATGGTTCTTGTAGCTCGTTGACTGCACACACTTTTGCTTCGTTCTCTCATCATCATCCTCATCATCATCATCATCGTCATTATTAATTAAGTGCCACGCTGGTTGGCGCTGGAAATCACCGCTCTCCATTTCCTCTTTTCACGTGTGTTGTTATCAGTTCCGTGGTTGATCGTCTCCAATGCCATCCTTAAAGCTGTCCAGCATTTTCTCTCGATGTCTCCCTTTGACCTTCAAGCCTTTGATTCTGCCTGTTGTCACCGTGTGTTCCACCCGCCTCTTCTATGTCATGTCTGAAAAAGGAGGACTGATGTGGTATATTTGTGCTAAAAGCTGTCTTTGTGTGTGCGTCCTAAAGAACCAAGTTATTAGCTTTCTTTGCAGTCCATGGAATTTTCTACATTCTTCTGTAAAATTGGATTTCTATTGCTTGTAATGATCCCTGCACTTGCATGCCGATTGTCCATGATTCGCTGCCGTATGCCAGTACTGGATCCACGCAGCACTCAAAAACTCTCTTCCTGTAATCCAGTGATAGGATTTTATTGGACAAGATTCCCCCCATACTCTGAAAGACTGATCTTGTCATAAATATTCTGTTATTTATTTCATAAGGGCACCTTCTAGCAGAACCGATGTGGGTGCTCAAGTATTAAAATGAGTGTATTTGTTTTAGTGCCGTTACATTCACTTTTTTACATTTTCGTCCTCTCACGCAGATAAATTCTCTCATGTCCTGTTAATTTCAAAGCTCTGCAGTTTGTAAATTACTTATTCATCTATTGCTATGTGATTATCATTCAACAGGCGGTCATTCATAGACTGTAAAATATTCCATATATATATATATATATATATATATATATATATATATATATATATATATATATATATATATATATATATATATATATATATATGGAATATTTTACAGTCTATGAATGACCGCCTGTGCCCATTACGAATTCATCTGAAGCTAAGACGTCAGTTCTTTCGTTGCCCAGAACCCTAGCATGACTCGGACAGCAGTAGATCCACACTAGCCTCTGTAGGTCTGAGGCCTCTGCAGCTCTCATTCACTCATGCCTTAGTCAGCCCGTCTGTACCTTACGAAGGAAGGATTTGAAATAGGACACAATGACTGCCCTCGTAAATTCCCCGAGTTGGCACCTTCACAAACAACTGTAAACATTGAGATTAGCGTCTTATAAATTGTATGTAATATGCAAGTATTATAATTAACTATATTGATAACTTGTGGCACCCTATCTTATGCAAGTGGTGGTCTTAAAATAAGTTTTAGAGTTTTATTTATGTTTTTGATTGGGGAAGTAATTAAGTCTAAGGAAGATAAGTCTGCTACTTGTCTCAATAATAATTGATCCCAGTGTCCAGGACAACAAGTTGGCCTGAGTGTGTCTAGTGCACAACGTATAGTTGATTTCAGACCGGGCTACCACTCTGGCAGAGACAAAGTAAAGCAGATTTCAGACTGGGCTACCACTCTGGCAGAGACAAAGTAAAGTTGATTTGAGACCGGGCTACCACTCAGACAGAGACAAAGTAAAGCTGATTTCAGACCGGGCTACAACTCCTGGCAGAGACAAAGTAAAGCTGATTGAATACCGGGCTACCACTCCTGGCAGAGACAAAGTAAAGCTGATTTCAGACCGGGTTACTACGCCTGGCAGAGACAAAGTAAAGCTGATTTCAGACCGAGCTATCATTCTAACAGAGACTAAGTAAAGCTGATTTCAGACCAGTCTACCACTCCTGGCAGAGACAAAGTAAAGTTGATTTCAGACCGGGCTACCACTCCTGGCAGAGACAAAGTAAAGCTGATTTCAGACCGGGCTACCAATCTTGGCAGAGACAAAGTAAAGCTGTTTTCAGACCAGGCTATCATTCTAACAGAGACTAAGTATAATTGATTTCAGATGGTCTACCACTCTGACAGAGGCAAAGTAAAGCTGTTTTCAGACCGGGCTATCATTCTAACAGAGACTAAGTATAACTGATTTAAGATGGTCTACCACTCTGACAGAGGCAAAGTATAGCTGATTTCAGACCGGGATGCCACTCTGGCAGAGAAAACGTAAAGTTGAAGTCAAATTGCATTTTCGTGACAGCTTCTTGAGGGCATGCCAGTTCGTTTTTGTATGTATTCTGATGGAAGTCAAGAGTAATCAGGATCAGGTGAAATATAATGGTCAAAATTCTTACCGGAAGTCTTATTTAATGTACCTAGAATCAGGCTGTGTCATTGCAGTCTAGTCAACGAGATTAGAATCGGTACCGTTTTCCACATAGTGATAAGCTTACTTAGGAGCCTTGCACTACACTACAGCCGAGAGGATCCTGGTCGACCTCCTCAAGTACGCCTCGGGATGTAAGAAGAGTCACTGTAACCCGCTACCAAAGAAACACCAACAGCTAACTCAGATCAGCTCGAATAGCTACGAACAAAACCAACAACAACAACACAACAACAACGTGGATTCTGAAGGGCATTATAACTGATACGGAATTTGTAAAGAAACACTTTCTTACCTATGCAAAGCAAAATACATTGTTCCGGCCTGGCTTTGTTTTCCATAGCCTTTCTTAGTGCCTCAGACTGAACTCGGAAGTTGTTTGAGAGTGTCCTGTGACCATTGATCACTGAACATTTATCAGTCACCACTGTTATCGAGTTTTACTGCGGTGTTGCACTTATTCCGTTGATATCGATCTGACTGTTTTGATCAGTTGTCTCGTCGAGTCATTCATTTATTGAATGTAAACAGCTTTGTAACCAACAGCACGTCCATAATCGATACAACTCGAGATTGGGGGAGAGAAAACAGGGATGGATATGCCACAGGTTCAGCAAGAAGGATAGTAACGTAACCAGATATGCCGTGGGTTGGAACCCACATTAGAAGAGACAATTAGGAATAAAGAACGATTGACGAAGAAAGCTCGAAAACAGGACCAGAGCAACTGAAGTTCCATGACGATGTAAAGAGGAAGGTACAAAATAGAAACAGACGGAGAACACACGGAGAACACATGCATAACACATGGTGCATCCCTATACTCCAAGGGGAACCAGATAATTCAGTGAAGTCAGTGAAATCAATGAAATCAGTCAAGTAAGTCAAGCCAGTCAAGTACGTTTAGTCAGTCAAGTAAGTTTAGTCATCCAATTAAGTTTAGTCAGTCAAGTAAGTTTAACCAGGAACGTAAGTTTAGTCAGTCAAGTAAGTTTAGTCAGAGAGTAAGTTTAGTCAGTCAAGTAAGTTTAGTCAGTCAAGTAAGTTTAGCCAGTCAAGTAAGTTTAGCCAGTCAAGTAAGTTTAGTCAGTCAAGTAAGTTTAGTCAGTCAAGTAAGTTTAGTCAGTCAATTTTTTCGTTAGTCAATGTTGACCTATTTAACTAATGTCCATTGTACCGTTTTCTACTTGCTTCTACTCGTTTCTGCGCTCCTCTTCTACCATTAGGCGTAGATGTGTTTTGTTCCTCTTATTTTCTTGTTTTATATTTGCTGCTGCATACAATATCCGGTCTTATGCCCAAACCCCACTATTCGCTCCTTACAACTGATCTGGCTGACTACATTGTTCATGTTGAACGATCCAGTTCGAAGTACCATAATACGCGATAACTTTTACGTATGTTTCAAGTTTAAACAAATCTAACTTGACATGACCGTTGTCCGGTTGCGAGGACTTGTATTACGGACTTCTATTGTGGACTTGTATTATCGATTTCTATTGTGGACTTGTATTATGGACTTCTATTGTGGACTTCTATTGTGGACTTCTATTGCGGACCTCTATTGTGGACTTCTATTGTGGACCTCTATTGTGGACTTGTAATGGACTTCTATTGTGGACTTCTATTGTGGACTTGTATTATGGACTTCTATTGTCGACCTCTATTGTGGACTTGTATTATGGACTTCTATTGTGGACCTCTATTGTGGACTTGCATTGTGGACTTCTATTGTGGACTTGTATTATGGACTTCTATTGTGGACTTGTATTATGGACTTCTATTGTGGACTTGTATTATGGACTTCTATTGTGGACTTGTATTATGGACTTCTATTGTGGACTTGTATTATGGACTTCTATTGTGGACTTGTATTATGGACTTCTATTGTGGACTTGTATTATGGACTTATATTGTGGACTTGTATTATGGACTTCTAATGGGGACTTCTATTTCTCATATTTTAACCAACTTCCATACAGCCTAAAAAGCTAACATTGTCTGCCCAACTTCTATTAGAGCGGCAAATTAATCTAAAATAAGACTCATATAACCCTAATAGAAAAAAAAACAGTTTTAGTATAAAGATAATCGTGTACCAAATAAAAACGGAGTTTAACACAAATATTTATTTGTTTCTTGCGCAAACGTTGAAACGAATATGTAACGGTTTTCATGTAACACATGGTATTCTTGCCTAAGCAAGGTAAGCAGCAACACGTCCGATGACAAATAAATTAATATAAGTTGACAGCAAAAACGTAGCTACCCAGTGCAGAAAGTGCACATCACGTTGTATCTACAGGTGGTCTTGTGTTTCCGAAAGGAATTCAATGTGACATTCACCTTATTTGCCTTATAAGTAACAATTTCAACGCAACTTGGTGTTTCTTATAATCACAAACTTCCTTATCGATCACACGCAGGGAAGCGATACTTATTGAACCCAATCGATCTTAACATATTGTCTAATGCACACACATCCCACCCTCAACCACCTGTTTAGATACACATTATTGAAAGTAAAGGTGGGTCCCATGGCAACAATTGCTGTCGGGATAACTCTTCATGGACTAAACTGCAGCCTGTGTGAGGTGGGGTGACCAGTTCTCTTCTTGCTGTTTATACCTTTCCTAATTCATAAATTTACAGCTAGGTCGACTGGAGGAGCAGGTGTACCAGGAACGATTTGTTTCTGTCCGTCCGTGATTTCGAACCCTGGCACGGTGTAATCGCAGTCTTAGCGAGCCAGCACTACTTATTATTATGATTACAAATAATATCAAACCATTATCTCGGCTCGTAGGTCGTCGACAGAACACTCTATGGTAAGCTCTATATTCGACATATCTCACACCATTCGTTTCAGAAGAGTCGCATGTCACTTCTTCCCCATAGGCTAATCTTTGTCGATGTTCGATGTAGCATTCAAAGTTGACCACTAAATTATTGTGTGTCCCATATGTGTGTGTGTGTGTTTTGTGTGTTTGTGTCGTGTTTTTGAGACCAAGTCCTACGCTACCGTTTTTGTGTATCCTCCTCTGAGAACAAGCCAAATAGTACTATGTGTGTATCCTCCTCTGAGAACAAGTCATATAGTACTAAGTATGTGCCCTCCTCTGAGAACAAGCCATATAGTACTAAGTATGTGCCCTCCTCTGAGAACAAGTCATATAGTACTAAGTATGTGCCCTCCTCTGAGAACAAGCCATATAGTACTAAGTATGTGCCCTCCTCTGAGAACAAGCCATATAGTACTAAGTATGTGCCCTCTGAAAGCAAACTATATGCTACATTTTTGTGCGACCTAGTATTTCAATGCTATCTATAATTCAGACGTACTTGAGACAACTATATTTTAGACAGGATCTCTTCTATTTTATTCGTGCGTTTTGCTGTTTTAATGTTGGATGCCTGATTGTGTCCCATCAGTTAAAAACTATTTCAATCAGAGGCAGAGAATCCTCCGAAGTATCATTATATCATATATCTATTAAATCGTACAAAGGTCAATTCATGAAAGTCAGGTCGCTCACAGATCTTCTGATCGAATCCTTACAATATAATCTAACAAGCGCTATATTGGAACCCATAAGGGAAAGGACGACCGGGGAGACCAAAGAACACATAACGAAGAACGGCAGAAGATGAGTTCAGGGTCGTTGTAGTCTCATGAACAGATCACGACAATACAATACTATCTCCTCGACTTTAGTTCAACAAGGTTCATTGCTTGCTATTTTCCTTATGATCTAGTCTTATTCGTTTCCAAGTTTTCTTAATAATGTAAAGCTGTATTTGCCGTTCTTGTCTATTTTCCCCCCAAATTGGGCTTATCACTACAACTTGATGATATTTTATCACCTCTAATATTTGGAATAGCTATAGATTGGATTATGAAACACTGTGCCCAAGATAAGCATTTAGGCATAGACTGGACAGATAACAAGACCTTAGAAGTTCTTGATTTTGCAGACAACATAGCGCTACTCAGTACCACTAATGAAGAGAAAAAAAGAAAATATAGATAGACTATGCCAATGGTCAGAACAGATATGACTTCAAGAAAACGCCTCGAAGACGAAAAGTATGGCTTCCACAAACACAACGGT
This sequence comes from Ariolimax columbianus, assembly GCA_036924085.1. Taxonomy (NCBI): domain Eukaryota; kingdom Metazoa; phylum Mollusca; class Gastropoda; order Stylommatophora; family Arionidae; genus Ariolimax; species Ariolimax columbianus. The sequence continues at coordinate 120,165,887 of JAVGWX010000001.1, read as the reverse complement.
TGATATCAGGCTACAGTGGAAATCTCTGCAAAATGTCCAACACTGCACATACCTGGGAAGCAAAATGACACAAGATGGAGATGTCACAAAAGAAATTTCCGCCTTTAATCAGCTCACAAACATCTAGAAATCAACGACACACAGCAAACATACCAAGCTCAGACTATTCAACTCAATCGTAATATCAGTCCTGAAATTTGGACGTGAAAGCTAGAAGACAACAAAAGCGCTGGAAAACAAACTAAATATCTTTGAAAATAAATGTTCCAGAAAATTATTGAATATACGCTGGGACCAGCTCATAACTAATGACTTAGAGGGTCATACATCGGACATGTTCTTAGAATGAACAACAACCGTCTTCCATTGCAAGCACTCGAATAGACACCAAGATGCGTTCGAAAAAGAGGGAGACTCAAGGAAACACCCAGAAGAACAATCATCTGAGAGAGCTCAACTATAGGCCTCAGCACCATACAAGATCTAAAAACAGTGGCGTCACATCGTTCCAACATGAGATCATGTGTTTCTGTCCTATGCGCCTTATTTGGGGCGCAAAGAACAAATACATATATATATATATATATATATATATATATATATATATATATATATATATTGGAGAGTATACATACTGATGATTTAACCCCGTTAGTCTAATTAGTCTAGTTAGAGCACTCAATTTTCACGGCAAAGATACGAGGTTAATCCCACATAGCCGTTACGAAACTGCCGATCCAGCTGTAAACGAGTACCTGGAATACGACTAGGGAAGTAAAAGGCAGCGAGGAGAGAAACTGGCTACCCTACATTACACAGGTTGCGGTTTAGGTTACTGGAGTCTCTAACAACTTCATTCTCCGATAGCAATGTGACTACTATGGGACAAACCTTGACTTTACTGGCAGTAGAAAATATATTCAACATAAACAGGCACTGGACGATACGCAAATATTCAAAAGAAATATGCACTTTACGCCACGCCCAAGTAGAACCTCCAATACAATCAATACTAAATGAATAACAGCATTTCAGCGATACATCAATGTTTACAACACAGATAAACATATGACATATGTCCATGCTGACGAGAGACTTGCCATAGGCGAGGTGAGTGAGAAACAATTACTTGCAGCGTACAATACAGTCTCAGAAATGAATGTTTTTTTGTGTTCTAGTGGATTCGAGTTTTTCACATCTTTGTCTCAATTCCAACAGCGTTATAATCTGTTGAGGTGTGCTTAGAGATCACTTTAACTGCGGAGCGAATTGCTAAACAATGGCTCGTGGAGGTGAACGCAGAGCGTGCACATACGCGCGTGCGCAAACATTGGCACACAATAATATTGATGTAGAACAACAAACGTGCACAAAGGCGGGTAAACACCCGACTCTCTCACACACTTACCTCCCTCTACGACAGATAATTATAATTATCCTAGAATTTGGAGGAGAATTCGCAATATGAGGAAGATAAGTCAATGACATTTACTTGAAGCAGCCAGAACGACAAAGCGCGCGCACTACACATGCTACCCGGCTATTTGCTCCTCATGCACGAGCTAGTTAATCGAAACAAATGTGGGTGGTCATGCAGGATATAGAAAGAGACAGCTGGTCACAAAAAAGATATGCGGTTTTAAATGATAAGTTTAAACATAAGCAGAACTGTTATCTGCTACTGGTTAGTTGCCCCGGGCAGTGAATAGTAGTGACATTTTTTTTACATTAATTGCCGTCAGAGATGATGTATTAGAGACTGTATTGACGAGGTCACATAATATTGTTAGGTGAGCTGATCAGGTCCTTTTATAACTACCATGCATTCTTTCACTGAAAGTCAGTGAAAGTCAGTATGTACCTATGTACATATCGACAGATTGTAGGGTGTTGCTGTCTGGTAGTAAACTTGATCGGTTGCTGAGAATGACCAGCGTTCTAAACACTCAAAGTAGTAACGGTACAACTCTACAACAACGATTAGTACAAGTACCAGAAGTACAAGTGTATGAAGTCCTATAAGAAATACCTGCCGTTGAGGATGGAGTGTTAGAGACTGTGTGGAGTATCATCCTTTGTTATGTGGGGGTTGAGGGGGGATGGGGAGGGGGAGAAGAAAGATTGTAACGATTCTATTCTCTGGAGGTGATGACATTTTCAAAACGCTGAAGCTCGCTTTTACGTTGAAGCAGGTTATGTGTAGTGACAACAGACGGAGCATGTTTTTTTTTCGACCAACATTTAGGCTTAATTTTCGAAATTAAATCACACATGTTTAATTTAAATGTAGTTAATCATGATGTATTTTTCTTACACTGTTTTGTTAATCAAGAAAATGTGCCGTCGTGGTATTGAGCTCAGTAGTCACTCCGTTACAAGAATTTCTTCAAGAAGTCCATTCCGAGAATATCAATCCGATTTACTACTGTAATATATTCTTTTTAAGTCGAGGAAAAGTGCTAACGAAATTGAATTACCTTCTGATATCAAACTTGTCATGGACATGAAAGGTAGACCTGTCAAAGAATTATCAGACTCTGGTAGATCTGACAAAGAATTATCAGACTCTGGTAGACCTGACAAAGAATTATCAGACTCTGGTAGACCTGACAAAGAATTATCAGAATCTGGTAGACCTGTCAAAGAATTATCAGACTCTGGTAGACCTGACAAAGAATTATCAGACTCTGGTAAACCTGTCAAAGAATTATCAGACTCTGGGAGACCTGTCAAAGAATTATCAGAATCTGGTAGACCTGTCAAAAAATTATCAGACTTTGGTAGACCTGTCAAAGAATTATCAGACTCTGTATCTCCAACTTGCGTTTTTAGTCATTATGACTCAGCATGTTAATGGTCTTAAATGACTCAGCATTTTAATGGTCTTAAATGACTCAGTAGCATTTTAATGGTCTTAAATGACTCAGTATTTTAATGGTCTTAAATGACTCAGCATTTTAATGGTCTTAAATGACTCAGCATTTTAATGGTCTTAAATGACTCAGCATTTTAATGGTCTTGAACTAAAATTACATACATAATGACAGATAGTATATTAACTTTACAAACACACCAAGGCTTTCTAGAATAACAGAGATCGTGGAAGAGTAACCTGTGTGAAGGAGACACTAATCTTTTAATGTCGGTCCCAATGCTACTTCGGCGGACACGCACATGCTAATTATCGACTTTCAAGAGAATGCTGTTCTAAAAGGAAAGTGGAGCGATTTGAGGATACTGGACTTCTATACATCTCATATTCACCATGAATAATTTTAAATGATCACGTCGAATTCCCAAATAGTGGAATCACTATTTGGTAGTATTATTTGGTAGTACTTACGTCTACGAACAATTTTCTTCTCACATATTAAGTGGACTAAATGCACAATGAGAAGCCAATTAACGGACGCACATCTGGAAAGCATACTTCGCATTGCAGATTGCAATTACGGCTAGATTTTGTCAGGCTGGTGTGAGAAGTTCAAGCAAAACTCTCCTTAGATCTGTAAGCGGTCCATTTTTAATGCATTGATCGTCTTCTCACAACCCCCTCCCGTCCTCATCTCTCTCGCACATTCTGATTGTCTCTCTCTGTATACAAAGGGTTTTTAGAGCAGAACATTGTGAAGAAGAGACAAGTCTGATTAGATAAAACATACTGATCGGACATGTTAGTCAGTGTCATGCCAAGCATACTGGCGAAGATCCTCATCTCTCTTCCATGCATATCTCTCTGGAAACATGATTTTTAACAATGATTTAAAGAAGTTGGGAATCAACGTGATCCCCGTCGTAGTGAGCGACACGCAGATGAAGTCAAACATAGCACCAACTGTCTGAAGGACCCCGGTACATAATCATCAGTATGTGAGTGATGTGAGGAAAGCAACTGTAAACTGCCACTTAACGCTCTTGTCCTGGCACACAAAGTGTAGTCTTGCTCATTGTGGTAATTCAGCATTATCATCATCATCATCATCATCATCATCATCAGCATCATCAGCATCATCAACATCATCATCATCATCACGGCAACAAATTAAGACTGCTTGCCTCTAAGGTGTCGCCACTTAGTGCGCAGGTTTGGTCTCTATTTTATCACCGAACAAATTCAAAAACACAAACTCTTATGTTTTACCAAAATTATGATCTCGTGTTTATAACGTCAGAAGACCGATCTCAAAGCCGTTCAGTCACCCGCTCCTCCCTGTATCTTTCTTACGTATTTTTTAATGTTTAGCTTGTAGCTTGTCCTGTTCAGAACGCCGCTCTGATCACAGCCACGCAGTAACCTTTTTAATCGTTGGCCCTTTCATCTGTTTTCTTCACTTTCATCTTCAGAACATCATTGTATCCCAACCTCCATGTTTCCCAACCTCCATGTATCCCAACCTCAATGTATCCAAACCTCCATGTATCCCAGCCTCCATGTATCCCAGCCTCCATGTATCCCAACCTCCATGTTTCCTATGTATCCCAGCCTCCATGTATCCCAGCCTCCATGTATCACAGCCTCCATGTATCCCAGCCTCCATGTATCCCAGCCTCCATTTATCCCAGCCTCCATGTATCCCAGCCTCCATGTATCCCAACCTCCATGTATCCCAACCTTCATGTATCCCATGTATCCCAACCTCCATGTATCCCAACCTCCATGTATCCCATGTATCCCAGCCTCCATGTATCTCAACCTCAATGTATCCCATGTATACCAGCCTCAATGTATCACAGCATCCATGTATCCCAACCTCTATGTTTCCCATGTATCCCAGCCTCCATGTATCCCAACCTCCATGTTTCCCATGTATCCCAACCTCCATGTATCCCAGCCTCCATGTATCCCAACCTCCATGTTTCCCATGTATCCCAGCCTCCATGTATCCCAGCCTCCATGTATCCCAACCTCCATGTTTCCCATGTATCCCAGCCTCCATGTATCCCAGCCTCCATGTATCCCAGCCTCCATGTATCCCAACTTCCATGTTTCCCATGTATCCCAGCCTCCATGTATCCCATGTATCCCAGCCTCCATGTATCCCAGCCTCCATGTATCCCAGCCTCCATGTATCCCAACCTCCATGTTTCCCATGTATCCCAGCCTCCATGTATCCCAGCATCCATGTATCCCAGCCTCCATGTATCCCAACCTCCATGTATCCCAACCTCCATGTATCCCAACCTCCATGTATCCAAACCTCCATGTATCCCAACCTCCATGTATCCCAACCTCCATGTATCCCAGCCTCCATGTATCCCAACCTCCACATTTCCCATGTATCCAAACCTCCATGTATCCCAACCTCCATGTATCCCAACCTCCATGTATCCCAACCTCCATGTATCCCAACCTCCATGTATCCCAACCTCCATGTTTCCCATGTATCCCAACCTCCATGTATCCAAACCTCCATGTATCCCAACCTCCATGTATCCCAACCTCCATATTTCAAATCCTCCATGTATCCCAACCTCCATGTATCCCAACCTCCATGTATCCCAACCTCCATGTTTCCCATGTATCTCAGATTCCAGGTATCCCAGCCTCCATGTATCCCAGCCTCCATGTATCCCAGCCTCCATGTATCCCAACCTCCATGTATCCCAACCTCCATATATCCCAACCTCCATGTTTTCCATGTATCCCAACCTCCATGTATCCCAGCCTCCATGTATCCCAACCTCCATGTATCCCAACCTCCATGTATCCCAACCTCCATGTTTCCCATGTATCCCAACCTCTATGTATCCAAACCTCCATGTATCCCAACCTTCATGTATCTTAACCTCCATGTTTCCCAACCTCCATGTATCCCAACCTCCATGTATCCCAACCTCCATGTATCCCAAACCTCCATGTTTCCCATGTATCCCAACCTCCATGTATCCCAACCTCCATGTATCCCATGTATCCCAACCTCCGTTAATTCCAGCCTCCATGTATCCCAACCTCCATGTTTCCCAACCTCCATGTATCCCAACCTCCATGTATCCCAGCCTCCATGTATCCCAACCTCCATGTTTTACATGTATCCCAGCCTCCATGTATCCCAGCCTCCATGTATCCCAGCCTCCATGTATCCCAGCCTCCATGTATCCCAGCCTCCATGTATCCCAACCTCCATGTATCCCAACCTTCATGTATCCCATGTATCCCAACCTCCATGTATCCCAACCTCCATGTATCCCATGTATCCCAGCCTCCATGTATCCCAACCTCCATGTATCCCATGTATCCCAGCCTCCATGTATCCCAGCCTCCATGTATCCCAACCTCCATGTTTCCCATGTATCCCAGCCTCCATGTATCCCAACCTCCATGTTTCCCATGTATCCCAACCTCCATGTATCCCAACCTCCATGTATCCCAACCTCCATGTATCCCATGTATCCCAACCTCCGTGTATCCCAGCCTCCATGTATCCCAACCTCCATGTTTCCCATGTATCCCAGCCTCCATGTATCCCAGCCTCCATGTATCCGAACCTCCATGTTTCCCATGTATCCCAGCCTCCATGTATGCCAGCCTCCATGTATCCCAGCCTCCATGTATCCCAACTTCCATGTTTCCCATGTATCCCAGCCTCCATGTATCCCATGTATCCCAGCCTCCATGTATCCCAGCCTCCATGTATCCCAGCCTCCATGTATCCCAACCTCCATGAATCCAAACCTCCATGTATCCCAACCTCCATGTTTCCCATGTATCCAAACCTCAATGTATCCCAACCTCCATGTATCCCCACCTCCATGTTTCCCAACCTCCATGTATCCCAACCTCCATGTATCCCAACCTCCATGTATCCCAACCTCCATGTTTCCCATGTATCCCAGCCTCCATGTATCCCAGCCTCCATTTCTCCCAGCCTCCATGTATCCCAGCATCCATGTATCCCAGCCTCCATGTATCCCAACCTCCATGTTTCCCATGTATCCCAGATTCAATGTATCCCAGCCTCCATGTATCCCAGCCTCCATGTATCCCAGCCTCCATGTATCCCAACCTCCATGTATCCCAACCTCCATGTATCCCAACCTCCATGTTTCCCATGTATCCCAACCTCCATGTATCCCAGCCTCCATGTATCCCAACCTCCATGTATCCCAACCTCCATGTATCCCAACCTCCATGTTTCCCATGTATCCCAACCTCTATGTATCCAAACCTCCATGTATCCCAACCTCCATGTATTCCAACCTCCATGTTTCCCAACCTCCATGTATCCCAACCTCTATGTATCCCAACCTCCATGTATCCCAACCTCCATGTTTCCTATGTATCCCAGCCTCCATGTATCCCAGCCTCCATGTATCACAGCCTCCATGTATCCCAGCCTCCATGTATCCCAGCCACCATTTATCCCAGCCTCCATGTATCCCAGCCTCCATGTATCCCAACCTCCATGTATCCCAACCTTCATGTATCCCATGTATCCCAACCTCTATGTATCCCAACCTCCATGTATCCCATGTATCCCAGCCTCCATGTATCTCAACCTCAATGTATCCCATGTATACCAGCCTCAATGTATCACAGCATCCATGTATCCCAACCTCTATGTTTCCCATGTATCCCAGCCTCCATGTATCCCAACCTCCATGTTTCCCATGTATCCCAACCTCCATGTATCCCAGCCTCCATGTATCCCAACCTCCATGTTTCCCATGTATCCCAGCCTCCATGTATCCCAGCCTCCATGTATCCCAACCTCCATGTTTCCCATGTATCCCAGCCTCCATGTATCCCAGCCTCCATGTATCCCAGCCTCCATGTATCCCAACTTCCATGTTTCCCATGTATCCCAGCCTCCATGTATCCCATGTATCCCAGCCTCCATGTATCCCAGCCTCCATGTATCCCAGCCTCCATGTATCCCAACCTCCATGTTTCCCATGTATCCCAGCCTCCATGTATCCCAGCATCCATGTATCCCAGCCTCCATGTATCCCAACCTCCATGTATCCCAACCTCCATGTATCCCAACCTCCATGTATCCAAACCTCCATGTATCCCAACCTCCATGTATCCCAACCTCCATGTATCCCAGCCTCCATGTATCCCAACCTCCACATTTCCCATGTATCCAAACCTCCATGTATCCCAACCTCCATGTATCCCAACCTCCATGTATCCCAACCTCCATGTATCCCAACCTCCATGTATCCCAACCTCCATGTTTCCCATGTATCCCAACCTCCATATATCCAAACCTCCATGTATCCCAACCTCCATGTATCCCAACCTCCATATTTCAAATCCTCCATGTATCCCAACCTCCATGTATCCCAACCTCCATGTATCCCAACCTCCATGTTTCCCATGTATCTCAGATTCAATGTATCCCAGCCTCCATGTATCCCAGCCTCCATGTATCCCAGCCTCCATGTATCCCAACCTCCATGTATCCCAACCTCCATATATCCCAACCTCCATGTTTTCCATGTATCCCAACCTCCATGTATCCCAGCCTCCATGTATCCCAACCTCCATGTATCCCAACCTCCATGTATCCCAACCTCCATGTTTCCCATGTATCCCAACCTCTATGTATCCAAACCTCCATGTATCCCAACCTTCATGTATCTTAACCTCCATGTTTCCCAACCTCCATGTATCCCAACCTCCATGTATCCCAACCTCCATGTATCCCAACCTCCATGTTTCCCATGTATCCCAACCTCCATGTATCCCAACCTCCATGTATCCCATGTATCCCAACCTCCGTTAATTCCAGCCTCCATGTATCCCAACCTCCATGTTTCCCAACCTCCATGTATCCCAACCTCCATGTATCCCAGCCTCCATGTATCCCAACCTCCATGTTTTACATGTATCCCAGCCTCCATGTATCCCAGCCTCCATGTATCCCAGCCTCCATGTATCCCAGCCTCCATGTATCCCAGCCTCCATGTATCCCAACCTCCATGTATCCCAACCTTCATGTATCCCATGTATCCCAACCTCCATGTATCCCAACCTCCATGTATCCCATGTATCCCAGCCTCCATGTATCCCAACCTCCATGTATCCCATGTATCCCAGCCTCCATGTATCCCAGCCTCCATGTATCCCAACCTCCATGTTTCCCATGTATCCCAGCCTCCATGTATCCCAACCTCCATGTATCCCAACCTTCATGTATCCCATGTATCCCAACCTCCATGTATCCCAACCTCCATGTATCCCATGTATCCCAGCCTCCATGTATCCCAACCTCCATGTATCCCATGTATCCCAGCCTCCATGTATCCCAGCCTCCATGTATCCCAACCTCCATGTTTCCCATGTATCCCAGCCTCCATGTATCCCAACCTCCATGTTTCCCATGTATCCCAACCTCCATGTATCCCAACCTCCATGTATCCCAACCTCCATGTATCCCATGTATCCCAACCTCCGTGTATCCCAGCCTCCATGTATCCCAACCTCCATGTTTCCCATGTATCCCAGCCTCCATGTATCCCAGCCTCCATGTATCCGAACCTCCATGTTTCCCATGTATCCCAGCCTCCATGTATGCCAGCCTCCATGTATCCCAGCCTCCATGTATCCCAACTTCCATGTTTCCCATGTATCCCAGCCTCCATGTATCCCATGTATCCCAGCCTCCATGTATCCCAGCCTCCATGTATCCCAGCCTCCATGTATCCCAACCTCCATGAATCCAAACCTCCATGTATCCCAACCTCCATGTTTCCCATGTATCCAAACCTCCATGTATCCCAACCTCCATGTATCCCCACCTCCATGTTTCCCAACCTCCATGTATCCCAACCTCCATGTATCCCAACCTCCATGTATCCCAACCTCCATGTTTCCCATGTATCCCAGCCTCCATGTATCCCAGCCTCCATTTCTCCCAGCCTCCATGTATCCCAGCATCCATGTATCCCAGCCTCCATGTATCCCAACCTCCATGTTTCCCATGTATCCCAGATTCAATGTATCCCAGCCTCCATGTATCCCAGCCTCCATGTATCCCAGCCTCCATGTATCCCAACCTCCATGTATCCCAACCTCCATGTATCCCAACCTCCATGTTTCCCATGTATCCCAACCTCCATGTATCCCAGCCTCCATGTATCCCAACCTCCATGTATCCCAACCTCCATGTATCCCAACCTCCATGTTTCCCATGTATCCCAACCTCTATGTATCCAAACCTCCATGTATCCCAACCTCCATGTATTCCAACCTCCATGTTTCCCAACCTCCATGTATCCCAACCTCTATGTATCCCAACCTCCATGTATCCCAACCTCCATGTTTCCTATGTATCCCAGCCTCCATGTATCCCAGCCTCCATGTATCACAGCCTCCATGTATCCCAGCCTCCATGTATCCCAGCCACCATTTATCCCAGCCTCCATGTATCCCAGCCTCCATGTATCCCAACCTCCATGTATCCCAACCTTCATGTATCCCATGTATCCCAACCTCTATGTATCCCAACCTCCATGTATCCCATGTATCCCAGCCTCCATGTATCTCAACCTCAATGTATCCCATGTATACCAGCCTCAATGTATCACAGCATCCATGTATCCCAACCTCTATGTTTCCCATGTATCCCAGCCTCCATGTATCCCAACCTCCATGTTTCCCATGTATCCCAACCTCCATGTATCCCAGCCTCCATGTATCCCAACCTCCATGTTTCCCATGTATCCCAGCCTCCATGTATCCCAGCCTCCATGTATCCCAACCTCCATGTTTCCCATGTATCCCAGCCTCCATGTATCCCAGCCTCCATGTATCCCAGCCTCCATGTATCCCAACTTCCATGTTTCCCATGTATCCCAGCCTCCATGTATCCCATGTATCCCAGCCTCCATGTATCCCAGCCTCCATGTATCCCAGCCTCCATGTATCCCAACCTCCATGTTTCCCATGTATCCCAGCCTCCATGTATCCCAGCATCCATGTATCCCAGCCTCCATGTATCCCAACCTCCATGTATCCCAACCTCCATGTATCCCAACCTCCATGTATCCAAACCTCCATGTATCCCAACCTCCATGTATCCCAACCTCCATGTATCCCAGCCTCCATGTATCCCAACCTCCACATTTCCCATGTATCCAAACCTCCATGTATCCCAACCTCCATGTATCCCAACCTCCATGTATCCCAACCTCCATGTATCCCAACCTCCATGTATCCCAACCTCCATGTTTCCCATGTATCCCAACCTCCATATATCCAAACCTCCATGTATCCCAACCTCCATGTATCCCAACCTCCATATTTCAAATCCTCCATGTATCCCAACCTCCATGTATCCCAACCTCCATGTATCCCAACCTCCATGTTTCCCATGTATCTCAGATTCCATGTATCCCAGCCTCCATGTATCCCAGCCTCCATGTATCCCAGCCTCCATGTATCCCAACCTCCATGTATCCCAACCTCCATATATCCCAACCTCCATGTTTTCCATGTATCCCAACCTCCATGTATCCCAGCCTCCATGTATCCCAACCTCCATGTATCCCAACCTCCATGTATCCCAACCTCCATGTTTCCCATGTATCCCAACCTCTATGTATCCAAACCTCCATGTATCCCAACCTTCATGTATCTTAACCTCCATGTTTCCCAACCTCCATGTAACCCAACCTCCATGTATCCCAACCTCCATGTATCCCAACCTCCATGTTTCCCATGTATCCCAACCTCCATGTATCCCAACCTCCATGTATCCCATGTATCCCAACCTCCGTTAATTCCAGCCTCCATGTATCCCAACCTCCATGTTTCCCAACCTCCATGTATCCCAACCTCCATGTATCCCAGCCTCCATGTATCCCAACCTCCATGTTTTACATGTATCCCAGCCTCCATGTATCCCAGCCTCCATGTATCCCAGCCTCCATGTATCCCAGCCTCCATGTATCCCAGCCTCCATGTATCCCAACCTCCATGTATCCCAACCTTCATGTATCCCATGTATCCCAACCTCCATGTATCCCAACCTCCATGTATCCCATGTATCCCAGCCTCCATGTATCCCAACCTCCATGTATCCCATGTATCCCAGCCTCCATGTATCCCAGCCTCCATGTATCCCAACCTCCATGTTTCCCATGTATCCCAGCCTCCATGTATCCCAACCTCCATGTTTCCCATGTATCCCAACCTCCATGTATCCCAACCTCCATGTATCCCAACCTCCATGTATCCCATGTATCCCAACCTCCGTGTATCCCAGCCTCCATGTATCCCAACCTCCATGTTTCCCATGTATCCCAGCCTCCATGTATCCCAGCCTCCATGTATCCGAACCTCCATGTTTCCCATGTATCCCAGCCTCCATGTATGCCAGCCTCCATGTATCCCAGCCTCCATGTATCCCAACTTCCATGTTTCCCATGTATCCCAGCCTCCATGTATCCCATGTATCCCAGCCTCCATGTATCCCAGCCTCCATGTATCCCAGCCTCCATGTATCCCAACCTCCATGAATCCAAACCTCCATGTATCCCAACCTCCATGTTTCCCATGTATCCAAACCTCCATGTATCCCAACCTCCATGTATCCCCACCTCCATGTTTCCCAACCTCCATGTATCCCAACCTCCATGTATCCCAACCTCCATGTATCCCAACCTCCATGTTTCCCATGTATCCCAGCCTCCATGTATCCCAGCCTCCATTTCTCCCAGCCTCCATGTATCCCAGCATCCATGTATCCCAGCCTCCATGTATCCCAACCTCCATGTTTCCCATGTATCCCAGATTCAATGTATCCCAGCCTCCATGTATCCCAGCCTCCATGTATCCCAGCCTCCATGTATCCCAACCTCCATGTATCCCAACCTCCATGTATCCCAACCTCCATGTTTCCCATGTATCCCAACCTCCATGTATCCCAGCCTCCATGTATCCCAACCTCCATGTATCCCAACCTCCATGTATCCCAACCTCCATGTTTCCCATGTATCCCAACCTCTATGTATCCAAACCTCCATGTATCCCAACCTCCATGTATTCCAACCTCCATGTTTCCCAACCTCCATGTATCCCAACCTCTATGTATCCCAACCTCCATGTATCCCAACCTCTATGTTTCCCATGTATCCCAACCTCCATGTATCCCAACCTCCATGTATCCCATGTATCCCAACCTCCGTTAATCCCAGCCTCCATGTATCCCAACCTCCATGTTTCCAATGTATCCCAGCCTCCATGTATCCCAGCCTCCATGTATCCCAACCTCCATGTTTCACATGTATCCCAGCCTCCATGTATCCCAGCCTCCATGTATCCCAGCCTCCATGTATCCCAGCCTCCATGTATCCCAGCCTCCATGTATCCCAGCCTCCATGTATCCCAACCTCCATGTATCCCAACCTTCATGTATCCCATGTATCCCAACCTCTATGTATCCCAACCTCCATGTATCCCATGTATCCCAGCCTCCATGTATCCCAACCTCCATTTATCCCATGTATCCCAGCCTCCATGTATTCCAGCCTCCATGTATCCCAACCTCCATGTTTCCCATGTATCGCAGCCTCCATGTATCCCAACCTCCATGTTTCCCATGTATCCCAACCTCCATGTATCCCAACCTCCATGTATCCCAACCTCCATGTATCCCATGTATCCCAACCTCCGTGTATCCCAGCCTCCATGTATCCAAACCTCCATGTTTCCCATGTATCCCAGCCTCCATGTATCCCAGCCTCCATGTATCCCAGCCTCCATGTATCCCAACTTCCATGTTTCCCATGTATCCCAGCCTCCATGTATCCCATGTCTCCCAGCCTCCATGTATCCCAGCCTCCATGTATCCCAGCCTCCATGTATCCCAACCTCCATGTTTCCCATGTATCCCAGCCTCCAAGTATCCCAGCCTCCATGTATCACAGCCTCCATGTATCCTAACCTCGTGTATCCCAACCTCCATGTATCCCAACCTCCATGTATCCAAACCTCCATGTATCCAAACCTCCATGTATCCAAACCTCCATGCATCCCAACCTCCATGTATCCCAACCTCCATGTATCCCAGCCTCCATGTATCCTAACCTCTACGTTTCCCATGTATCCAAACCTCCATGTATCCCAACCTCCATGTATCCCAACCTCCATGTATCCCAACCTCCATGTATCCGAACCTCAATTTATCCCAACCTCCATGTTTCCCATGTATCCCAACCTCCATGTATCCCAACCTCCATGTATCCCAACCTCCATGTGTCCCATCCTCCATGTATCCCAACCTCCATGTATCCCAACCTCCATGTATCCCAACCTCCATGTTTCCCATGTATCCCAGACTCCATGTATCCCAGCCTCCATGTATCCCAGCCTCCATGTATCCAGCCTCCATGTATCCCAACCTCCATGTATCCCAACCTCCATGTATCCCAACCTCCATGTTTCCCATGTATCCCAACCTCCATGTATCCCAGCCTCCATGTATCCCAACCTCCATGTATCCCAACCTCCATGTATCCCAACCTCCATGTTTCCCATGTATCCCAACCTCCATGTATCCAAACCTCCATGTATCCCAACCTCCATGTATCCCAACCTCCATGTTTCCCAACCTCCATGTATCCCAACCTCCATGTATCCCAACCTCCATGTATCCCAACCTCCATGTTTCCCATTTATCCCAGCCTCCATGTATCCCAGCCTCCATTTATCCCAGCCTCCATGTATCCCAGCCTCCATGTATCCCAGCCTCCATGTATCCCAACCTCCTTGTATCCCAATCTTCATGTATCCCATGTATCCCAACCTCTATGTATCCCGACCTCCATGTATCCCATGTATCCCAGCCTCCATGTATCCCAACCTCCATGTATCCCATGTATCCCAGCCTCCATGTATCCCAGCCTCCATGTATCCCAACCTCTATGTTTCCCATGTATCCCAGCCTCCATGTATCCCAACCTCCATGTTTCCCATGTATCCCAACCTCCATGTTTCCCATGTATCCCAACCTCCATGTATCCCAACCTCCATGTATCCCATGTATCCCAACCTCCGTTAATCCCAGCCTCCATGTATCCCAAGCTCCATGTTTCCCATGTATCCCAGCCTCAATGTATCCCAGCCTCCATGTATCCCAACCTCCATGTTTCCCATGTATCCCAGCCTCCATGTATCCCAGCCTCCATGTATCACAGCCTCCATGTGTCCCAGCCTCCATGTATCCCAACCTCCATGTATCCCAGCCTCCATGTATCCCAACCTCCATGTATCCCAACCTTCAAGTATCCCATGTATCCCAACCTCTATGTATCCCAACCTCTATGTATCCCATGTATCCCACCCTCCATGTATCCCAACCTCCATGTATCCCATGTATCCCAGCCTCCATGTATTCCAGCCTCCATGTATCCCAACCTCCATGTTTCCCATGTATCCCAGCCTCCATGTATCCCAATCTCCATGTATCCCAACCTCCATGTATCCCATGTATCCCAACCTACGTGTATCCCAGCCTCCATGTATCCCAACCTCCATGTTTCCCATGTATACCAGCCTCCATGTATCCCAGCCTCCATGTATCCCAACCTCCATGTTTCCCATGTATCCCAGCCTCCATGTATCCCAGCCTCCATGTATCCCAGCCTCCATGTATCCCAACTTCCATGTTTCCCATGTATCCCAACCTCCATG
Source organism: Ariolimax columbianus (assembly GCA_036924085.1). Taxonomy (NCBI): domain Eukaryota; kingdom Metazoa; phylum Mollusca; class Gastropoda; order Stylommatophora; family Arionidae; genus Ariolimax; species Ariolimax columbianus. The sequence goes on along the minus strand of JAVGWX010000001.1, from coordinate 120,150,247 downwards.
TTTCCCATATATCCCAGCCTCCATGTATCTCAACCTCCATGTTTCCCATGTATCCCAACCTCCATGTATCCTAACCTCCATGTATCCAAACCTCCATGTATCCAAACCTCCATGTATCCCAACCTCCATGTATCCAAACCTCCATGTATCCCAAACTCCATGTATCCCAGCCTCCATGTATCCAAACCTCCATGTATCCCAACCTCCATGTATCCCAACCTCCATGTTTCCCATATATCCCAACCTCTATGTATCCCAACCTCCATATATCCCAACCTCCATGTATCCCAACCTCCATGTATCCCAACCTCCATGTTTCTCAACCTCCATGTATCCCAGCCTCTATGTATCCCAGCCTCCATGTATCCCAGCCTCCATGTATCCCAACCTCCATGTATCCCAGCCTCCATGTATCCCAACCTCCATGTATCCCAACCTCCATGTATCCCAACCTCCATGTATCCCAACCTTCATGTATCCCATGTATCCCAACCTCTATGTATCCCAGCCTCCATGTATCCCATGTATCCCAGCCTCCATGTATCCAAGCCTCCATGTATCCCAGCCTCCATGTATCCCAACCTTCAAGTTTCCCATGTATCCCAGCCTCCATGTATCCCAGCCTCCATGTATTTCAGCCTCCATGTATCCCAACCTCCATGTATCTCAGCCTCCATGTATCCCAACCTCCATGTATCCCAACCTCCATGTATCTGAACCTCCATGTATCCAAACATCCATGTATCCAAACCTCCATGTATCCAAACCTTCATGTATCCCAACCTCCATGTATCCCAACCTCCATGTATCCCAGCCTCCATGTATCCCAACCTCTACATTTCCCAAGTATCCAAACCTCCATGTATCCCAACCTCCATGTATCCCAATCTCCATGTATCCCAACCTCCATGTATTCCAACCTCCATATATCCAAACCTCTATGTATCCCAACCTCCATGTATCCCAACCTCCATGTATCCCAGCCTCCATGTATCAGAACCTCTATGCTTTCCATGTATCCCAGCCTCCATGTATCTCAACCTCCATGTTTCTCATGTATCCCAACCTCCATGTATCCCAATCTCCATGTATCCCAGCCTCCATGTATCCCAACCTCCATGTCTCCCATGTATCCCAACCTCCATGTATCCAAACCTCCATGTATCCCAACCTCCATGTATCCCAACCTCTATGTTTCTCATGTATCCCAACCTCCATGTATCCCAACCTCCATGTTTCCCATGTATCCCAACCTCCATGTATCCAAACCTCCATGTATCCAAACCTCCATGTATCCCAACCTCCATGTATCTAAACCTCCATGTATCCCAAACTCCATGTATCCCAGCCTCCATGTATCCAAACCTCCATGTATCCCAACCTCCATGTATCCCAACCTCCATGTTTCCCATATATCCCAACCTCCATGTATCCCAACCTCCATGTATCCCAACCTCCATGTATACCAACCTCCATGTATCCCAACCTCCATGTTTCCCAACCTCGATGTTACCAATGTATCCCAGCCTCCATGTTTCCCAGCCTCATTGAATCCCAGCCTCCATGTATCCCAACCTCCATGTATCCCAGCCTCCATGTATCCCAGCCTCCATGTATCCCAACCTCCATGTATCCCAACCTCCATGTTTCCCATGTATCCAACCTCCATATATCCCATGTATCCCAGCCTCCTTGTATCCCAGCCTCCATGTATCTCAACCTCCATGTATCCCAACCTCCATGTATCCGAACCTCCATGTATCCCAACTTCCATGTTTCCCATGTATCCCAACCTCCATGTATCCAAACCTATATGTATCCCAACCTACATGTATCCCAACCTCCATGTTTCCCATGTATCCCAACCTCCATGTATCCAAACCTCCATGTATCCAAACCTCCATGTATCCCAACCTCCATGTATCCAAACCTCCATGTATCCCAAACTCCATGTATCCCAGCCTCCATGTATCCAAACCTCCATATATCCCAACCTCCATGTATCCCAACCTCCATGTTTCCCATATATCCCAACCTCCATGTATCCCAACCTCCATGTATCCCAACCTCCATGTATCCAAACCTCCATGTATCCCAATCTTCATGTTTCCCAACCTCCATGTTTCCCATGTATCCCAGCCTCCATGTATCCCAGCCTCCATGTATCTAAGCCTCCATGTATCCCAACCTCCATGTATCCCAGCCTCCATGTATCCCAACCTCCATGTATCCCAACCTCCATGTATCCCAACCTCCATTTATCCCAGCCTCCATGTATCCCAACCTCCATGTATCCCATGTATTCCAGCCTCCATGTATCCCATCCTCCATGTATCCCAACCTCCATGTTTCCCATGTATCCCTACCTCCATGTATCCCAACCGCCATGTTTTCCATGTATCCCAACCTCCATGTATCCCAACCTCCATGTATCCCAACCTCCATGTATCCCATGTATCCCAGCCTCCATGTATCCCAGCCTCTATGTATCCCAACCTCCATGTTTCCCATGAATCCCAGCCTCCATGTATCCCAGCCTCCATGTATCCCAGCCTCCATGTTTTCCATGTATCCCAGCCTCCATGTATCCCAGCCGCCATGTATCCCAACCTCCATGTTTCCCATGTATCCCAGCCTCCATGTATCCCATGTATCCCAGCCTCTATGTATCCCGGCCTCCATGTATCAAAGCCTCCATGTATCCCAACCTCCATGTTTCCCATGTATCCCAGCCTCCATGTATCCCAGCCTCATGGAATCCCAGCCTCCATGTATCCAAACCTCCATGTTTCCCATGTATCCCAGCCTCCATGTATCCCATGTATCCCAGCCTCCTAGTCTTCAAGCCTCCATGTATCCCAACCTCCATGTATTCCAACCTCCATATATCCAAACCTCTATGTATCCCAACCTCCATGTATCCCAACCTCCATGTATCCCAGCCTCCATGTATCAGAACCTCTATGCTTTCCATGTATCCCAGCCTCCATGTATCTCAACCTCCATGTTTCTCATGTATCCCAACCTCCATGTATCCCAATCTCCATGTATCCCAGCCTCCATGTATCCCAACCTCCATGTCTCCCATGTATCCCAACCTCCATATATCCAAACCTCCATGTATCCCAACCTCCATGTATCCCAACCTCTATGTTTCTCATGTATCCCAACCTCCATGTATCCCAACCTCCATGTTTCCCATGTATCCCAACCTCCATGTATCCAAACCTCCATGTATCCAAACCTCCATGTATCCCAACCTCCATGTATCCAAACCTCCATGTATCCCAAACTCCATGTATCCCAGCCTCCATGTATCCAAACCTCCATGTATCCCAACCTCCATGTATCCCAACCTCCATGTTTCCCATATATCCCAACCTCCATGTATCCCAACCTCCATGTATCCCAACCTCCATGTATACCAACCTCCATGTATCCCAACCTCCATGTTTCCCAACCTCGATGTTACCAATGTATCCCAGCCTCCATGTTTCCCAGCCTCCATGAATCCCAGCCTCCATGTATCCCAACCTCCATGTATCCCAGCCTCCATGTATCCCAGCCTCCATGTATCCCAACCTCCATGTATCCCAACCTCCATGTATCCCAACCTCCATGTTGCCCATGTATCCCAGCCTCCATGAATCCCAATCTCCATCTTTCCCATGTATCCAACCTCCATATATCCCATGTATCCCAGCCTCCATGTATCACAGCCTCCATGTATCTCAACCTCCATGTTTCGTATGTATCCCAGCCTCCATGTATCCCAGCCTCCATGTATCCCAGCCTCCATGTTTCCCATGTATCCCAGCCTCCATGTATCCCAACCTCCATTTATCCCAACCTCCATGTATCCCAACCTCCATGTATCCCAGCCTCCATGTATCCCAACCTCCATGTATCCCAACCTCCATGTTTTCCATGTATCCCAGCCTCCATGTATCCCAACCTCCATGTTTCCCATGTATCCAACCTCCATATATCCCATGTATCCCAGCCTCCTTGTATCCCAGCCTCCATGTATCTCAACCTCCATGTATCCCAACCTCCATGTATCCCAACCTCCATGTATCCCAACTTCCATGTTTCCCATGTATCCCAACCTCCATGTATCCAAACCTATATGTATCCCAACCTACATGTATCCCAACCTCCATGTTTCCCATGTATCCCAACCTCCATGTATCCAAACCTCCATGTATCCCAACCTCCATGTATCCAAACCTCCATGTATCCCAAACTCCATGTATCCCAGCCTCCATGTATCCAAACCTCCATATATCCCAACCTCCATGTATCCCAACCTCCATGTTTCCCATATATCCTAACCTCCATGTATCCCAACCTCCATGTATCCCAACCTCCATGTATCCAAACCTCCATGTATCCCAATCTTCATGTTTCCCAACCTCCATGTTTCCCATGTATACCAGCCTCCATGTATCCCAGCCTCCATGTATCCCAGCCTCCATGTATCCCAACCTCCATGTATCCCAGCCTCCATGTATCCCAACCTCCATGTTTCCCATGTATCCCTGCCTCCATGTATCCCAACCGCCATGTTTTCCATGTATCCCAACCTCCATGTATCCCAACCTCCATGTATCCCAACCTCCATGTATCCCATGTATCCCAGCCTCCATGTATCCCAGCCTCTATGTATCCCAACCTCCATGTTTCCCATGAATCCCAGCCTCCATGTATCCCAGCCTCCATGTATCCCAGCCTCCATGTTTTCCATGTATCCCAGCCTCCATGTATCCCAGCCGCCATGTATCCCAACCTCCATGTTTCCCATGTATCCCAGCCTCCATGTATCCCATGTATCCCAGCCTCTATGTATCCCGGCCTCCATGTATCAAAGCTTCCATGTATCCCAACCTCCATGTTTCCCATGTATCCCAGCCTCCATGTATCCCAGCCTCCATGTATCCCAGCCTCCATGTATCCAAACCTCCATGTTTCCCATGTATCCCAGCCTCCATGTATCCCATGTATCCCAGCCTCCATGTATCCAAGCCTCCTTGTATCCCAGCCTCCATGTATCCCAACCTTCATGTTTCCCATGTATCCCAGCCTCCATGTATGCCAGTCTCCATGTATCCCAGCCTCCATGTATCCCAACCTCCATCTATCTCAGCCTTCATGTATCCCAACCTCCATGTATCCCAACCTCCATGTATCCGAACCTCCATTTATCCAAACCTCCATGTATCGAAACCTCCATGTATCCCAACCTCCATGTATCCCAACCTCCATGTATCCTAGCCTCCATGTATCCCAACCTCCACGTTTCCCAAGTATCCAAACCTCTATGTATCCAAACCTCCATGTATCCCAACCTCCATGTATCCCAACCTCCATGTATTCCAACCTCCATGTATCCAAACCTCCATGTATCCCAACCTCCATGTATACCAACCTCCATGTATCCCAACCTCCATGTTTCCCATGTATCCCAACCTCCATGTATCCAAACCTCCATGTATCCCAACCTACATGTATCCCAACCTCCATGTTTCCCATGTATCCCAACCTCCATGTATCCCAACCTCCATGTTTCCCATTTATCCCAACCTCCATGTATCCAAACCTCCATGTATCCAAACCTCCATGTATCCCAACCTCCATGTATCCAAACCTCCATGTATCCCAAACTCCATGTATCCCAGCCTCCATGTATCCAAACCTCCATGTATCCCAGCCTCCATGTATCCCAACCTCCATGTATCCCAACCTCCATGTATCCCAACCTCCATTTATCCCAGCCTCCATGTATCCCAACCTCCATGTATCCCATGTATTCCAGCCTCCATGTATCCCATCCTCCATGTATCCCAACCTCCATGTTTCCCATGTATCCCTGCCTCCATGTATCCCAACCGCCATGTTTTCCATGTATCCCAACCTCCATGTATCCCAACCTCCATGTATCCCAACCTCCATGTATCCCATGTATCCCAGCCTCCATGTATCCCAGCCTCTATGTATCCCAACCTCCATGTTTCCCATGAATCCCAGCCTCCATGTATCCCAGCCTCCATGTATCCCAGCCTCCATGTTTTCCATGTATCCCAGCCTCCATGTATCCCAGCCGCCATGTATCCCAACCTCCATGTTTCCCATGTATCCCAGCCTCCATGTATCCCATGTATCCCAGCCTCTATGTATCCCGGCCTCCATGTATCAAAGCCTCCATGTATCCCAACCTCCATGTTTCCCATGTATCCCAGCCTCCATGTATCCCAGCCTCATGGAATCCCAGCCTCCATGTATCCAAACCTCCATGTTTCCCATGTATCCCAGCCTCCATGTATCCCATGTATCCCAGCCTCCATGTCTCCAAGCCTCCATGTATCCCAACCTCCATGTATTCCAACCTCCATATATCCAAACCTCTATGTATCCCAACCTCCATGTATCCCAACCTCCATGTATCCCAGCCTCCATGTATCAGAACCTCTATGCTTTCCATGTATCCCAGCCTCCATGTATCCCAACCTCCATGTATCCAAACCTCCATGTATCCCAACCTCCATGTATCCCAACCTCTATGTTTCTCATGTATCCCAACCTCCATGTATCCCAACCTCCATGTTTCCCATGTATCCCAACCTCCATGTATCCAAACCTCCATGTATCCAAACCTCCATGTATCCCAACCTCCATGTATCCAAACCTCCATGTATCCCAAACTCCATGTATCCCAGCCTCCATGTATCCAAACCTCCATGTATCCCAACCTCCATGTATCCCAACCTCCATGTTTCCCATATATCCCAACCTCCATGTATCCCAACCTCCATGTATCCCAACCTCCATGTATACCAACCTCCATGTATCCCAACCTCCATGTTTCCCAACCTCGATGTTACCAATGTATCCCAGCCTCCATGTTTCCCAGCCTCCATGAATCCCAGCCTCCATGTATCCCAACCTCCATGTATCCCAGCCTCCATGTATCCCAGCCTCCATGTATATCAACCTCCATGTATCCCAACCTCCATGTATCCCAACCTCCATGTTGCCCATGTATCCCAGCCTCCATGAATCCCAATCTCCATCTTTCCCATGTATCCAACCTCCATATATCCCATGTATCCCAGCCTCCATGTATCCCAGCCTCCATGTATCTCAACCTCCATGTTTCTTATGTATCCCAGCCTCCATGTATCCCAGCCTCCATGTATCCCAGCCTCCATGTTTCCCATGTATCCCAGCCTCCATGTATCCCAACCTCCATTTATCCCAACCTCCATGTATCCCAACCTCCATGTATCCCAGCCTCCATGTATCCCAACCTCCATGTATCCCAACCTCCATGTTTCCCATGTATCCCAGCCTCCATGTATCCCAACCTCCATGTTTCCCATGTATCCAACCTCCATATATCCCATGTATCCCAGCCTCCTTGTATCCCAGCCTCCATGTATCTCAACCTCCATGTATCCCAACCTCCATGTATCCCAACCTCCATGTATCCCAACTTCCATGTTTCCCATGTATCCCAACCTCCATGTATCCAAACCTATATGTATCCCAACCTACATGTATCCCAACCTCCATGTTTCCCATGTATCCCAACCTCCATGTATCCAAACCTCCATGTATCCCAACCTCCATGTATCCAAACCTCCATGTATCCCAAACTCCATGTATCCCAGCCTCCATGTATCCAAACCTCCATATATCCCAACCTCCATGTATCCCAACCTCCATGTTTCCCATATATCCCAACCTCCATGTATCCCAACCTCCATGTATCCCAACCTCCATGTATCCAAACCTCCATGTATCCCAATCTTCATGTTTACCAACCTCCATGTTTCCCATGTATCCCAGCCTCCATGTATCCCAGCCTCCATGTATCCCAGCCTCCATGTATCCCAACCTCCATGTATCCCAGCCTCCATGTATCCCAACCTCCATGTTTCCCATGTATCCCTGCCTCCATGTATCCTAACCGCCATGTTTTCCATGTATCCCAACCTCCATGTATCCCAACCTCCATGTATCCCAACCTCCATGTATCCCATGTATCCCGGCCTCCATGTATCCCAGCCTCTATGTATCCCAACCTCCATGTTTCCCATGAATCCCAGCCTCCATGTATCCCAGCCTCCATGTATCCCAGCCTCCATGTTTTCCATGTATCCCAGCCTCCATGTATCCCAGCCGCCATGTATCCCAACCTCCATGTTTCCCATGTATCCCAGCATCCATGTATCCCATGTATCCCAGCCTCTATGTATCCCGGCCTCCATGTATCAAAGCTTCCATGTATCCCAACCTCCATGTTTCCCATGTATCCCAGCCTCCATGTATCCCAGCCTCCATGTATCCCAGCCTCCATGTATCCAAACCTCCATGTTTCCCATGTATCCCAGCCTCCATGTATCCCATGTATCCCAGCCTCCATGTATCCCAGCCTCCATGTATCCCAGCCTCCATGTTTTCCATGTATCCCAGCCTCCATGTATCCCAGCCGCCATGTATCCCAACCTCCATGTTTCCCATGTATCCCAGCCTCCATGTATCCCATGTATCCCAGCCTCTATGTATCCCGGCCTCCATGTATCAAAGCCTCCATGTATCCCAACCTCCATGTTTCCCATGTATCCCAGCCTCCATGTATCCCAGCCTCATGGAATCCCAGCCTCCATGTATCCAAACCTCCATGTTTCCCATGTATCCCAGCCTCCATGTATCCCATGTATCCCAGCCTCCATGTCTCCAAGCCTCCATGTATCCCAACCTCCATGTATTCCAACCTCCATATATCCAAACCTCTATGTATCCCAACCTCCATGTATCCCAACCTCCATGTATCCCAGCCTCCATGTATCAGAACCTCTATGCTTTCCATGTATCCCAGCCTCCATGTATCCCAACCTCCATGTCTCCCATGTATCCCAACCTCCATATATCCAAACCTCCATGTATCCCAACCTCCATGTATCCCAACCTCTATGTTTCTCATGTATCCCAACCTCCATGTATCCCAACCTCCATGTTTCCCATGTATCCCAACCTCCATGTATCCAAACCTCCATGTATCCAAACCTCCATGTATCCCAACCTCCATGTATCCAAACCTCCATGTATCCCAAACTCCATGTATCCCAGCCTCCATGTATCCAAACCTCCATGTATCCCAACCTCCATGTATCCCAACCTCCATGTTTCCCATATATCCCAACCTCCATGTATCCCAACCTCCATGTATCCCAACCTCCATGTATACCAACCTCCATGTATCCCAACCTCCATGTTTCCCAACCTCGATGTTACCAATGTATCCCAGCCTCCATGTTTCCCAGCCTCCATGAATCCCAGCCTCCATGTATCCCAACCTCCATGTATCCCAGCCTCCATGTATCCCAGCCTCCATGTATATCAACCTCCATGTATCCCAACCTCCATGTATCCCAACCTCCATGTTGCCCATGTATCCCAGCCTCCATGAATCCCAATCTCCATCTTTCCCATGTATCCAACCTCCATATATCCCATGTATCCCAGCCTCCATGTATCCCAGCCTCCATGTATCTCAACCTCCATGTTTCTTATGTATCCCAGCCTCCATGTATCCCAGCCTCCATGTATCCCAGCCTCCATGTTTCCCATGTATCCCAGCCTCCATGTATCCCAACCTCCATTTATCCCAACCTCCATGTATCCCAACCTCCATGTATCCCAGCCTCCATGTATCCCAACCTCCATGTATCCCAACCTCCATGTTTCCCATGTATCCCAGCCTCCATGTATCCCAACCTCCATGTTTCCCATGTATCCAACCTCCATATATCCCATGTATCCCAGCCTCCTTGTATCCCAGCCTCCATGTATCTCAACCTCCATGTATCCCAACCTCCATGTATCCCAACCTCCATGTATCCCAACTTCCATGTTTCCCATGTATCCCAACCTCCATGTATCCAAACCTATATGTATCCCAACCTACATGTATCCCAACCTCCATGTTTCCCATGTATCCCAACCTCCATGTATCCAAACCTCCATGTATCCCAACCTCCATGTATCCAAACCTCCATGTATCCCAAACTCCATGTATCCCAGCCTCCATGTATCCAAACCTCCATATATCCCAACCTCCATGTATCCCAACCTCCATGTTTCCCATATATCCCAACCTCCATGTATCCCAACCTCCATGTATCCCAACCTCCATGTATCCAAACCTCCATGTATCCCAATCTTCATGTTTACCAACCTCCATGTTTCCCATGTATCCCAGCCTCCATGTATCCCAGCCTCCATGTATCCCAGCCTCCATGTATCCCAACCTCCATGTATCCCAGCCTCCATGTATCCCAACCTCCATGTTTCCCATGTATCCCTGCCTCCATGTATCCTAACCGCCATGTTTTCCATGTATCCCAACCACCATGTATCCCAACCTCCATGTATCCCAACCTCCATGTATCCCATGTATCCCGGCCTCCATGTATCCCAGCCTCTATGTATCCCAACCTCCATGTTTCCCATGAATCCCAGCCTCCATGTATCCCAGCCTCCATGTATCCCAGCCTCCATGTTTTCCATGTATCCCAGCCTCCATGTATCCCAGCCGCCATGTATCCCAACCTCCATGTTTCCCATGTATCCCAGCATCCATGTATCCCATGTATCCCAGCCTCTATGTATCCCGGCCTCCATGTATCAAAGCTTCCATGTATCCCAACCTCCATGTTTCCCATGTATCCCAGCCTCCATGTATCCCAGCCTCCATGTATCCCAGCCTCCATGTATCCAAACCTCCATGTTTCCCATGTATCCCAGCCTCCATGTATCCCATGTATCCCAGCCTCCATGTATCCAAGCCTCCATGTATCCCAGCCTCCATGTATCCCAACCTTCATGTTTCCCATGTATCACAGCCTCCATGTATCCCAGTCTCCATGTATCCCAGCCTCCATGTATCCCAACCTCCATTTATCTCAGCCTTCATGTATCCCAACCTCCATGTATCCCAACCTCCATGTATCCGAACCTCCATTTATCCAAACCTCCATGTATCCAAACCTCCATGTATCCCAACCTCCATGTATCCCAACCTCCATGTATCCTAGCCTCCATGTATCCCAACCTCCACGTTTCCCAAGTATCCAAACCTCTATGTATCTCAACCTCCATGTATCCCAACCTCCATGTATCCCAACCTCCATGTATGCCAACCTCCATGTATCCAAACCTCCATGTATCCCAACCTCCATGTATACCAACCTCCATGTATCCCAACCTCCATGTTTCCCATGTATCCCAACCTCCATGTATCCAAACCTCCATGTATCCCAACCTACATGTATCCCAACCTCCATGTTTCCCATGTATCCCAACCTCCATGTATCCCAACCTCCATGTTTCCCATTTATCCCAACCTCCATGTATCCAAACCTCCATGTATCCAAACCTCCATGTATCCCAACCTCCATGTATCCAAACCTCCATGTATCCCAAACTCCATGTATCCCAGCCTCCATGTATCCAAACCTCCATGTATCTCAGCCTCCATGAATCCCAACCTCCAAGTATCCCAACCTCCATGTATCCGAACCTCCATGTATCCAAACATCCATGTATCCAAAACCTCCATGTATCCAAACCTCCATGTATCCCAACCTCCATGTATCCCAACCTCCATGTATCCCAACCTCCACATTTCCCAAGTATCCAAACCTCCATGTATCCCAACCTCCATGTATCCCAACCTCCATGTATCCCAACCTCCATGTATTCCAACCTCCATGTATCCAAACCTCTATGTATCCCAACCTCCATGTATCCCAACATCCATGTATCCCAGCCTCCATGTATCCCAACCTCTATGCTTTCCATGTATCCCAGCCTCCATGTATCTCAACCTCCATGTTTCCCATGTATCCCAACCTCCATGTATCCCAATCTCCATGCATCCCAGCCTCCATGTATCCCAACCTCCATGTTTCCCATGTATCCCAACCTCCATTTATCCAAACCTCCATGTATCCCAACCTCCATGTATCCCAACCTCCATGTTTCTCATGTATCCCAACCTCCATGTATCCCAACCTCCATGTTTCCCATGTATCCCAACCTCCATGTATCCAAACCTCCATGTATCCAAACCTCCATGTATCCCAACCTCCATGTATCCAAACCTCCATGTATCCCAAACTCCATGTATCCGAGCCTCCATGTATCCAAACCTCCATGTATCCCAACCTCCATGTATCCCAACCTCCATGTTTCCCATATATCCAAACCTCCATGTATCCCAACCTCCATGTATCCCAACCTCCATGTATACCAACCTCCATGTATCCCAACCTCCATGTTTCCCAACCTCCATGTTTCCAATGTATCCCAGCCTCCATGTTTCCCAGCCTCCATGAATCCCAGCCTCCATGTATCCCAACCTCCATGTATCCCAGCCTCCATGTATCCCAGCCTCCATGTATCCCAACCTCCATGTATCCCAGCCTCCATGAATCCCAACCTCCATCTTTCCCATGTATCCAACCTCCATATATCCCATGTATCCCAGCCTCCATGTATCCCAGCCTCCATGTATCCCAACCTCCATGTTTCTTATGTATCCCAGCCTCCATGTATCCCAGCCTCCATGTATCCCAGCCTCCATGTTTCCCATGTATCCCAGCCTCCATGTATCCCAACCTCCATTTATCCCAACCTCCATGTATCCCAACCTCCATGTATCCCAGCCTCCATGTATCCCAACCTCCATGTATCCCAACCTCCATGTTTCCCATGTATTCAACCTCCATATATCCCATGTATCCCAGCCTCCTTGTATCCCAGCCTCAATGTATCTCAACCTCCATGTATCCCAACCTCCATGTATCCCAACCTCCATGTATCCCAACTTCCATGTTTCCCATGTATCCCAACCTCCATGTATCCAAACCTCCATGTATCCCAATCTACATGTATCCCAACCTCCATGTTTCCCATGTATCCCAACCTCCATGTATCCCAACCTCCATGTTTCCCATGTATCCCAACCTCCATGTATCCAAACCTCCATGTATCCAAACCTCCATGTATCCCAACCTCCATGTATCCAAACCTCCATGTATCCCAAACTCCATGTATCCCAGCCTCCATGTATCCAAACCTCCATGTATCCCAACCTCCATGTATCCCAACCTCCATGTTTCCCATATATCCCAACCTCCATGTATCCCAACCTCCATGTATCCCAACCTCCATGTATCCAAACCTCCATGTATCCCAACCTCCATGTTTCCCAACCTCCATGTTTCCCATGTATCCCAGCCTCCATGTATCCCAGCCTCCATGTATCCCAGCCTCCATGTATACCAACCTCCATGTATCCCAGCCTCAATGTATCTCAACCTCCATGTATCCCAGCCTCCATGTTTCCCATGTATCCCAGCCTCCATGTATCCCAACCTCCATTTATCCCAACCTCCATGTATCCCAACCTCCATGTATCCCAGCCTCCATGTATCCCAACCTCCATGTATCCCAACCTCCATGTTTCCCATGTATCCCAGCCTCCATGTATCCCAACCTCCATGTTTCCCATGTATTCAACCTCCATATATCCCATGTATCCCAGCCTCCTTGTATCCCAGCCTCAATGTATCTCAACCTCCATGTATCCCAACCTCCATGTATCCCAACTTCCATGTTTCCCATGTATCCCAACCTCCATGTATCCAAACCTCCATGTATCCCAATCTACATGTATCCCAACCTCCATGTTTCCCATGTATCCCAACCTCCATGTATCCCAACCTCCATGTTTCCCATGTATCCCAACCTCCATGTATCCAAACCTCCATGTATCCAAACCTCCATGTATCCCAACCTCCATGTATCCAAACCTCCATGTATCCCAAACTCCATGTATCCCAGCCTCCATGTATCCAAACCTCCATGTATCCCAACCTCCATGTATCCCAACCTCCATGTTTCCCATATATCCCAACCTCCATGTATCCCAACCTCCATGTATCCCAACCTCCATGTATCCAAACCTCCATGTATCCCAGCCTCCATGTTTCCCAACCTCCATGTTTCACATGTATCCCAGCCTCCATGTATCCCAGCCTCCATGTATCCCAGCCTCCATGTATACCAACCTCCTTGTATCCCAGCCTCAATGTATCTCAACCTCCATGTATCCCAACCTCCATGTATCCCAACCTCCATGTATCCCAACTTCCATGTTTCCCATGTATCCCAACCTCCATGTATCCAAACCTCCATGTATCCCAATCTACATGTATCCCAACCTCCATGTTTCCCATGTATCCCAACCTCCATGTATCCCAACCTCCATGTTTCCCATGTATCCCAACCTCCATGTATCCAAACCTCCATGTATCCAAACCTCCATGTATCCCAACCTCCATGTATCCAAACCTCCATGTATCCCAAACTCCATGTATCCCAGCCTCCATGTATCCAAACCTCCATGTATCCCAACCTCCATTTATCCCAACCTCCATGTTTCCCATATATCCCAACCTCCATGTATCCCAACCTCCATGTATCCCAACCTCCATGTATCCAAACCTCCATGTATCCCAACCTCCATGTTTCCCAACCTCCATGTTTCCCATGTATCCCAGCCTCCATGTATCCCAGCCTCCATGTATCCCAGCCTCCATGTATACCAACCTCCATGTATCCCAGCCTCCATGTATCCCAGCCTCCATGTATCCCAACCTCCATGTATCCCATGTATCCCAGCCTCCATGTATCCCATCCTCCATGTATCCCAACCTCCATGTTTCCCATGTATCCCTGCCTCCATGTATCCCAACCGCCATGTTTCCCATGTATCCCAACCTCCATGTATCCCAACCTCCATGTATCCCAACCTCCATGTATCCCATGTATCCCAGCCTCCATGTATCCCAGCCTCTATGTATCCCAACCTCCATGTTTCCCATGAATCCCAGCCTCCATGTATCCCAGCCTCCATGTATCCCAGCCTCCATGTTTTCCATGTATCCCAGCCTCCATGTATCCCAGCCGCCATGTATCCCAACCTTCATGTTTCCCATGTATCCCAGCCTCCATGTATCCCATGTATCCCAGCCTCTATGTATCCCAGCCTCCATGTATTAAAGCCTCCATGTATCCCAACTTCCATGTTTCCCATGTATCCCAGCCTCCATGTATCCTAGCCTCCATGTATCCCAGCCTCCATGTATCCAAACCTCCATGTTTCCCATGTATCCCAGCCTCCATGTATCCAATGTATCCCAGCCTTTATGTATCCAAGCCTCCATGTATCCCAGTCTCCATGTATTCCAGCCTCCATGTATCCCAACCTCCATGTATCTCAGCCTTCATGTATCCCAACCTCCATGTATCCCAACCTCCATGTATCCGAACCTCCATGTATCCAAACCTCCATGTATCCAAACCTCCATGTATCCCAACCTCCATGTATCCCAACCTCCATGTATCCCAGCCTCCATGTATCCAAACCTCCACGTTTCCCAAGTATCCAAACCTCCATGTATCCCAACCTCCATGTATCCCAACCTCCATGTATCCCAACCTCCATGTATTCCAACCTCCATGTATCCCAACCTCCATGTATCCCAACCTCCATGTATCCCAACCTCCATGTATCATAGTCTCCATGTATCCCAACCTCCATGTTTCCCATCTATCCCAACCTCCATGTATCCAAACCTCCATGTATCCTAACCTCCATGTATGCCAACCTCCATGTTTCCCATGTATCCAAACCTCCATGTATCCCAACCTCCATGTTTCCCATGTATCCCAACCTCCATGTATCCAAACCTCCATGTATCCAAACCTCCATGTATCCCAACCTCCATGTATCCAAACCTCCATGTATCCCAAACTCCATGTATCCCAGCCTCCATGTATCCAAACCTCCATGTATCCCAACCTCCATGTATCCCAACCTCCATGTTTCCCATATATCCCAACCTCCATGTATCCCAACCTCCATGTATCCCAACCTCCATGTATCCCAACCTCCATGTCTCCCAAACTCCATGTTTCCCAACCTCCATGTTTCCCATGTATCCCAGCCTCCATGTATCCCAGCCTCCATGTATTCCAGCCTCCATGTATCCCAACCTCCATGTATCCTAGCCTCCATGTATCCCAACCTCCATGTATCCCAACCTCCATGTATCCCAACCTCCATGTATCCCAATCTCCATGTTGCCCATGTATCCCAGCCTCCATGTATCCCAACCTCCATGTTTCCCATGTATCCAACCTCCATATATCCCATGTATCCCAGGCTCCATGTATCCCAGCCTCCATGTATCCCAACCTCCATGTTTCTTATGTATCCCAGCCTCCATGTATCCCAGCCTCCATGTATCCCAACCTCCATGTTTCCCATGTATACCAGCCTCCATGTATCCCAACCTCCATTTATCCCAACCTCCATGTCTACCAACCTCCATGTATCCCAGCCTCCATGTATCCCAACCTCCATGTTTCATACGTATCCAAGCCTCCATGTATCCCAACCTCCATGTTTCCCATGTATCCAACCTCCATATATCCCATGTATCCCAGCCTCCATGTATCCCAGCCTCCATGTATCCCAACCTCCATGTATCCCAACCTCCATGTATCCCAACCTCCATGTATCCCAACCTCCATGTTTCCCATGTATCCCAGCCTCCGTGTTTTCCAACCTCCATGTATCTCAACCTCAATGTTTCCCATGTATCCCAGCCTCCATGTATCCCAACCTCCATGTTTCCCATGTATCCAAACCTCCATGTATCCCAACCTCCATGTATCCCAGCCTCCATGTATCCCAACCTCCATGTATCCCAACCTCCATGTATCCCATGTATCCCAGCCTCCATGTATCCCAACCTCCATGTATCCCAACCTCCATGTATCCCAACTTCCACGTTTCCCTTGTATCCCAATCTCCACGTTTCCCATGTATCCCAACCTCCATGTATCCCAACCTCCATGTATCCGAACTTCCACGTTTCCCATGTATCCCAACCTCCAAGTATCCCAACCTCCATGTATCCGAACTTCCACATTTCCCATGTATCCGAACTTCCACGTTTCCCATGTATCCCAACCTCCATGTCTCCCAACCTCCATGTATCCCAACTTCCACGTTTCCCTTGTATCCCAATCTTCACGTTTCCCATGTATCCCAACCTCCATGTATCCGAACTTCCACGTTTCCCATGTATCCCAACCTCCATGTATCCCAACCTCCATGTATCCGAACTTCCACGTTTCCCATGTATCCCAACCTCCATGTATCCCAACCTCCATGTATCCGAACTTCCACGTTCCCCATGTATCCGAACTTCCACGTTTTCCATGTATTCCAACCTCCAGTACATTTGATTCTAAACTGTTATGGCGTTTGATGTGGTCGAAATATTTGATTTTCAAAGACGTAATTCTGTTTACGATGCAAATTGTGTTCTATCTCCAACTCTCTTAGGACGTCTGTGTTTTTCTTTTTTTTACTATCCATTGTATTCTGAAAACTTCCTTATAGCATTTTAGCTCGAATGATTACATTTTTTTTTTGGATCGGCACGTTTTCACTAGAAAGATGAATGTCTGCAGGAACTGTATTTTTGTTTGTTGGTTAATGTTACTTCCAAAATAGCTTAAACTTGGCACTTATTCAATTATTTTACTATTAATCTTTAAGAAGTCTTTTTCTGTTGTTATTTATTATCATTTTCTTTGTTTTGATCACATAGATCTGTAGCCCTGTCTTTGCTGTTTTCTTTGTCAGTCTGTCTACGAACGATATGAGATGACTTGAAAGGATGGTAGGGAAACCAAGGATCTGAATTAATGACTAGCTGAATAGACAATATGGCTGTGGAAGTAATATCTCGTCATCGTCACTAAGCATGACACATAATAATGATGCTGAGATAGCGCAGACACTGTCACAGAGAACACGGACAGTACTCGTACAGAAAGAGCAGAGCGATCGAGTTCCACCAGAAACACAGATCCTAGGGCAATCTGCAAACAAGGTCACATTTAATTTTAATGGTGCCTGAACAGCCTGATATCGATATCCGATAGATTGTCTCTCCACTTGGTATTGACAACTCCATTCCATCTGGTTACCACTGAAATGAAACGTATAATGAATGACTCA
This sequence comes from Ariolimax columbianus, assembly GCA_036924085.1. Classification (NCBI taxonomy): domain Eukaryota; kingdom Metazoa; phylum Mollusca; class Gastropoda; order Stylommatophora; family Arionidae; genus Ariolimax; species Ariolimax columbianus. The sequence continues at coordinate 120,132,078 of JAVGWX010000001.1, read as the reverse complement.
GTGCGCTTTGTTTCCCTCTCCCCCAAGTCCCCCGAAGCGAAATGAAAGCGCTGTATTATGTGTTGTTGTTCTATTCTCTGATCAATAATCATCAATGGATTTTTTTATGAACGAGTGGGAAGATTGGTCAATATTGTGTCCTGAATGTCTCCATCTGCGTAAAGAGTGTCATATGTCTGAGACACGCCCACCTCCGCTAACATCACTCAAACACATGCGACAATAAGCCTTGCTGATCTCATTGAAGGCAGTACAACGACATATCAGCTTAGAAGGCCAAAATCATAAAGCTGTAAGTCCAGTGTCATCAATCAATCAATCAACGCCTTTTCAGTTCCGATGGAGCATAGGTCTCCAATAACTGCATCTGACGTAATAACATATTGACATGCTCATATCTGTTGACGTTTATGTGTCTTAAAGTTTATATAATATGGGGCACTTTGCTCCATGTCCAAACCTCCAAGACTACCTCTTGTGATATGCCTGGCAAGTTACAGTGTTACTATTATTTTTTTTCTCTCGCGTCCCGGAAACAGTTGGGCTGGTAAATCCAATTTGAAACAAGCTCAACGCCTCAAATTCCTAGTCCTAAACTCAAACTAACCACAACAAATAAAAATGTTAAAATGTAACAACCAGTTTTGAAACGTCTCTTGTGTGTAATCCCTAGAGCACAGAGTACCATCACTAACAATGCAATAACATCATAAAAATTGAATGAAGAGGGCAGTGCACTGGGCTAGCAATCTCATTATCTAACAAAAATTGAACAGTATTAACTCCCAGAACTACCACAGCAAGAGCGTACAGAAACACTTTGAAGTAATTCTCCAGCAGACGCTACAATCGGGGATGACTTATCGAGCCCTTAATGTTCGAGGTTTCAACTTTTTATCAGGTGGAGTCGCCAGTTTCGTTCCACGCTGGCTTTTCTTCCCCAACAGTAAGTCCAGTACCAATTTGCAGCTGATTCGATATGCAGTCGCTGTGGTCGAGAGGTAAGACACTCGCCTGTCAAAGCGATCAAAGAAAATGGCGTGGTTCGAGCCCCGCAGGTCCCAAAGAAGGGACTTGCGTGCCTGCATCCTGAATTATCTCCAGTCGTCTCGAATTATCATCTTGCCACTGATCCAAGGTAGTTCGGGACCATAGAGTAAGTGGGCGTCAGGTGGCTATCCTTTTCACTCTAGACAGAAACCAGAAATGCATCTGGCCTCTTCACGACCACAAGGGAAAGCTTCATTGTGTCGTAAAAGTAGGCTGACACGGTGGTTGGGAATGTGGGGTGAGGAATGAAGTTGTGCATGAGCTATCCTGGAAATTGAGAATGACTCATGGAACCGACTTCATTGCTCCTGGGCGACCACATATGCGCTTAGTTCCTTTCAATGCTGACAGGTCCAACATCAAATGAGCCGACTTCATAGCTCCTGGGCGATCACATATGGGCTTAGTTTTTTTTCAATGCTGACAGGTCCAACATCAAATGAGCCGACTTCAATGTGCCTGCGCGACCATATATGGCCTTAGTTTCATTAATTTGCTGAAAGATCAACACAGCACAATCTCCGCAGCTCTAGCCGCGGCAATAAATTTTACAATAACTTCAATAGGTACCCATTTACAGCTTTGTCGACTGAGAGAACCCGTCATACCATGAAAAACCCCATGACATGCTGGGTCACAGATAACATATCGCGACGTTATTTGAACCTGATTCGTTGGGTCTGTAAGCCAAGCTCACATGCTCCTGGCGAATCAAAGACCCACAAAACAGCAGTTGTAATAGTGCATAAACAACTTAAAGCAGGCTTCTTGTAAGGGAGGCAAGTGTAGTGGTTTCCGTATTACTCCTAATAAATCTAAAATCCTGGAATGGTGACAATGTACTGAAAATAATGTCTAGAAAAAAGATCTAACTCTCTACCGGCCCTCAAGGAGAATACTGAAATCGATCACTTGGATCGATCCACCCTTCATGAAAACGTTTACAACTACACTCGAACCTTCAACCATATATAAAGCATGTTTTCAGCAACCACAAATACATCAATTAAAACTCGTGAGGGAAATAGGAAAACGGCATAATTGTGCCTCGCGAAAATCGTATAAACGATTCAGAATTGCTTTATATTTTTCTGAACTGTTGCAACTGTGAGACAACTGCGCACATCTAAATGCACCTGCTTCACTTCAATTAGTACAGAGTGCACAAAGCAAAAAAATCAGAAATAACTAAACAAAGAAACAATTTGATACAACACAATTATGAAATCAAGTGCGCAACGAAAAAGATCGGGACCAGGTGAGCAATTTGTTGGTCTCTGGCTTTGTACAACCGATGTAGACATGAGGCTTAACATCACAGCGGGATTGAAGAAGAAAGGATAGCGTGGGATGGTGGCTTGGTCCAGCCAGAGAGGAATCATATGACTGATGGAATGTCCTAGTGATCGAGATGTCACATCAATGATGGAATGTCCTAGTGATCGAGAAGTCACATCAATGATGGAATGTCCTAGTGATCGAGAAGTCACATCAATGATGGAATGTCCTAGGGATCGAGATGTCACATTAATGATGAAATGTTCTAGTGATCGAAAAATCTCAACAACGATGGACTCTTTAAAGTTATCTTATAATCTCATTTACTGTTAAAACGTATCAAGAAATATCATAAATTATGGACCGATAAAGCTAATTTAAAAAAAACCCAGATAAATAACAATTTGCAAGAAAAGCGTTCTTTAGCTTCCGCGCGCATTTGCAAGTGCTATATAGTGCGCCTTGTAAGTTATTTTGCGGGCTTAATGCAATTTATTCTGTTCTGTTCCTAAAATTAAACTGCACTGCACTCCGTGCACACCCATAAGTGTTCAGTCTCTATCAGTAAATAGCAAAGGCTGCGGATACAGATGGTTCCTGTAACTCTTTGATGGCACACACTTCTGCTCCGTCCTCTCTTGTGTCTAAGTCCCCTTGAACCTCCATCAGTATCAAAGATCTGCAGTCTGTGAATTGTTGATTCTTCTATTTGCAATGTCATTATTTAACAAGCGGTCATTGATAAAATTCAAAATATCACTCCTATCCGTAATTAATGAACCTGTAATTAGTTCACGTGAAGTCAGGATGTCAGCCGTTTCGTTACCCTGAACCCCAGAATGACCTAGGTAGTAGATCCACACCACCCCCTGCAAGCTTGATGCACCTAATGCTGCTATCAACACAAGTCGCTGTCATCCTTTCTTTACTCTCTGAAGTAAAGATTGGGAGTTTAACTCGACGACTGCAATGTTACAAATGTCTTAGATAGGCATCTCAGAGCTGCAGTCCCTGCTTCTAACTCAATTCTCTTACTGGAGGTTGTTGTTCTGTATGCCCTGTGCTATTCAGCGACGAACTCTAGCTAAGAAGCCTAAACCAGATATTTCGTTACGAAACACCGATCCATTGGTATATATGATGGCATTACCTTACTGGTGATTTTTCATTTTCAGCGTGTTAATCTCAATCTCTACCCTCACGTTGCACCCCTCACTGCATTCGTTACATAGGGTTATGTTGACTTTGTGGTAATCTGTTATTCTATCACAAATGTGGACTCATTTTTCTCCGTGGACTATCGTCTCAACTGTGGTCACCTGTCCCATTGTTCTGTCTGTCTGTGCCATCCATGGTGCTCCTCTCTTGATTCTTAATATCCATGGTATTATTGTGCAATAGGTGTCACCTGGTTGTGGTAGACTTTGGCCGGTGCCAATCTATATCTATATGTTGCAGACCGAAGCACCAGCATGTACCACATATTCATGATCTGCGTATCCCTTGTGCATACAAAAACTAGTCGCACTCACTCATTGTGGATACGTTCCAAACATTGCTTCTGTAATATTGTTAGTGTGAGAATGTCATTAATAATCAACAACTGACAGTATCCGCTAACGGTATAGGGCGAAAAGAGAGCTCTGACGGCCTCTACATGACCTATCGCATTCTTGTGTCTGAAATCAACCATCAAGGCCCAGTGGCTTAGGATGTGACAATCCCTTTGCCTTAAACTTTTGGTTACAAACATTGAGCCTCAGAGGAGTTCGGCATAACCAGCAGGCAATTATTGGATGGGAGTGAGCTCAGAGAACCCTATTTTGCCTATAATATCTTGGAGCGGAGTATAGTCGTTAACTTACGGCTTACACTGATGTGAAAGTCCTTTCTGGCATCAGAACTGGGTGGGTAGAAAATCTACAGACATACCAGCAACAGGCTGCCTGCAAGACGAAAAACAGTTGTTCTAAGTTTGTCACTACGTTGGTCTTGAGTGCTGCCAGACCTTGCTAGCATCTTTGTATTGTCTGGTTAACGTGGTATCTATATGAAAGGCTACGATCAAAAGTATTTCAGCTTGCCACGTCTGTCAATGGCATATCAATCAATCAAAGATAGCAGCCGTGAGGTTTCGTTAGATTTATTCAAGGAACACCACATCATGAAGGCTTTGTTATGATTGACCTTGCAGCTGGAGTCCGCACATCATTGTGAGAGTGCCTGCAAGGTCTTCTGGATGTCTTTGACTATCTCACGCCTATCAGAGTGGGTCATGTACGTCTATGTGTCATACCATAATGCTAGTGTTGGCCCTGGCGTTGAGGGTTGAATGTTTTCCCCTATCATTATGTAAATGTTGAACAACACTGGTGAGAATTGAAAATATTACGACAGCTCTTGGCACATTCGCCTCTGCTCGGATGTCCATGATCCAAAGCCGAGTGCAACTGTTTTCTCCATCAGGACAGCTCACCAGTCATAAATTTATTTCATACGCATTCAAAAATTGTATCAGCGTTCCAGAACAGAACCGGTTGTATGCTTCCTTGAGGTCTAAAGCAACTGTTTCCTCCATGGACGTGAAGCGCTCATACACATCAAATGAAAAAGAGCCAGCATTTCTTTGTTGGTCAACTGCCAAGGGTATCAGGTAGAATGTGTTCACATTAGTTCTCTGGTGACTTTCTTCTTGAGGATCTTGTCATAGACGTTTTGTAGTGATAATTGTATAGTTACTGCGGAGGTTATAATAATTGTCAGGTTTATGGAGTGGGTGCAGATAGCTATGGAGTCAGTCTTCGGGTGTTGATGTCATCTTTATACTGATATTGAAATCATTCACACAATTTCTGATCTCTATCTCACGCAGCTGCCAAATTTGGTTATACTGTACTCATCAGGACCTGGAGCAGTTCTCATGCTGGAGAATTTAATAGGTGCCACCTCTGGCTCAGTTATCAAAGTTTACATAGGTCTCTTTACTGATGGCAATGTCTTGAACATTTGTCCGAATTTCTTGGCGCACATTTCTATCCACTTTGTATTTCTGGGCATGAAATCGATTAAGAAATCCAAGATCTTTCTCTTCATTAGACCACAGGGGCGTCCCCGTGGAGTCTTGAATAGTGGGGATGAGTTGCGTGTATTCTTTCAATTCATCGTTCGGTGCATGTGCCAGAACTCCTGGACGGTGTTATGATTACCTATCACTGTGATAAATTCTTTTCACCTCTTTTTTGGATGATATCGCTACGGTTTTAAAGCAATTGGTGGCACTACGTTTTCTCATCATTACTCCCATTAACCTAGTCGAAATTCTTAGGTCGTTTCTTTCGGACTTTCCACCACTTTTTGTTGCCTTCTCCTTTTTTTCCACGTCTCTTCTACCAGTTGACCATCAGAGTGGTTGGTCAAAAGGAGACCACATGATCCTCTGCCCAATTGTCTGGTGCAATTTATGTAAAACAATGTCTAGATCATGTGCCTGATATCTTAAAACATGTTTAACTTTAGTATTTTTGGTTGGTTATCGGATAAGAGCGACGCGGTGCATTTGTAAGCTAAATAAAGACTTTGATTGCAACAGGCAGAACAATTATAAACAGTGTAATCTAGATTTAATTAAAATTAATAAAAAAACTGGTCAATGAAGACTATAAGAGGCAGATCAATTTCGAAACTGGATAATGTAGATTACAACAGGTAACACAATGCAAAACTGCGTAACGTATATTGCAACAAGCAGGCCAATTAAACAACTCCCTAATCAATGACATACTATATGCGCGAGGTAAGGTGCAAAGAAACTACTTTGCTTAGAAGACAAAAGAATGTGTGTCAGATCTTACACAGCGACACAACCGTAGGAGAGGACAAAATACATTTGCAGAACAAATTGGCAACATAAGTGATAGATAGCTTTGGTCCCTAAACGTTTATAAAAAAAAGGCAACGGCCGCCGTCCATCGTAGACGATGGTGGCATAATTTTTTTTGCTAGCGCTATTTTTTAGTAAGGATTAACTGCGCTACTTTTTATCCTTACTCTCTCGTCTCGAGCTGCCCAACCCCAGTGGCAAGTCAAGGACAAGACGACTAGGGGGCGACTACGAGATGCAGTCCGGAGTCAAACACACACCACTTGATCACGAAGCCGACGGCTTAACCACTTCGCCACGGAATCTCCTAACCAGATATAAGAGCCAGGTATTTATCTATCTCTGATTTGGGCACCAGCTTCGGTGAATAATTGGATAACATGTTCTACTCTTTGACTGATATATCTATAATGCATGTGTCCGATTTCTTATTTGTTGAAAAGATGGCATCTGAGAATGCGTTTACCAGTTCATAATCTGGGCACTCTCATTTGGTTTATTTGTAGTAAGGATTAGTATGTCTCTGTGTAGTCAGACTGAGTGTTTTCCGTGCAATTTATCTCACAGACTATTTTTTAATCATTGTTTTTATTTATGCGTGTATCGTTGTTACATCGGTTTTAGTTTAGCTTCCTGCCGATGTGGGTAGAATTTCAGGAGCCTCATTTACATGAATTTTGCAGTAAGTACAGATCCACTGTAATTGTAGTCTTGAATTTATAGCCGGCCCTCGTGAGTGATTCTGACATGCTGTATAATGTGTTGTTTTTATACGTAGTTTATGTGGATAATTATGACTCATATGACTCTGTGGGATGGGAAACGTATCTAGTCTGCCTGATTTGATCTTAATTTGATCTTAATTTGATCTTAATTTGATCTTAATTTGATCTTAATTTGATCTTTATTTGATCTTTATTTGATCTTAATTCTCCATCACAACTCTTGCGGCTATTCATTGTGCCTTTGTCTAAGCCTCGATGTTGTTTAAGAATACTTGGTACCCTGGTATTCATACAGGGATTTGCCTGCTGCCAGGTAACTGAAGGTTATGATTAATATATTGTTTTTTTTAGCAATGTTTACTTCCTGCTGCTTGCTAGGCTTTTTTAAAAATTGAATTTAAGCTGTGAATTGGGAATGAATTTCCTAACTTTTATCATTTTGCCCTAGCAGCAGCTAACAGCCAACACTTATCGATTTTCAAATGCGATGGGCTTTTTTACGTGCACAGCGTGTACACGGGATCTTCGAGTTTTATCATCCATATCCGATAGGACTAGACGCTTATCCCACCTACATTGAGACACAGAAACGCTTGACACTTCAGGGATTATGAATCCCACTGCTTCAGCTTCATGCTTTCATTTCTTGAGCTGCACACGCTTTGCTGTCAACAATAGCGACCCTGAGAGAATTTCCAAGTGCTATTAAGATGTCATACTCACCTATTCATTCTATACAAATGTCGTTCTCTACTTTCTTGTTTTGAAGCTCTCATTTCTGATTCTTGTATGTGTATGTGGATCTATTCTGTGTTTGCATTATTTTCTTGCACATTCATAGCCTATACTTCTATTTTCTGTTCTGCATCTGTTGGGCAGTCTTTAACAATAATTTCCAGAATGTTGTCAATCAGGTCTGAAAATGTTATCCTCTCCAGTGGTTGTGGTGTTTGTTATTAGTGGTGATGTCTTTATATGGGAAAGATCTGGTGCACATTATTTTGCCTGTTAAACAAAAAAGTTTCTCTGCACCTTACTTTGCCTATATAATCGGTTATTTATCAATTTTATTTGGGAGCTTATGAATTGTTCTGCCTCTTGTAATCTACATTACCCAGTTATGAATTGTTCTGCCCTTTGTAATCTATATTATCCAGTTATGAATTGTTCTGCCTGTTGTAATCTACATTACCCAGTTATGAATTGTTCTGCCCTTTGTAATCTATATTATCCAGTTATGAATTGTTCTGCCTGTTGTAATCTACATTACCCAGTTATGAATTGTTCTGCCTCTTGTAATCTACATTACCCAGTTATGAATAGTTCTGCCTGTTGTAATCTACATTACCCAGTTATGAATTGTTCTGCCCTTTGTAATCTATATTATCCAGTAATGAATAGTTCTGCCTGTTGTAATCTGCATTACCCAGTAATGAATAGTTCTGTTTGTTGTGACCTACATTATCCAGTTATGAGTTGTTCTGCCTGTTGTAATCTACATTATCCAGTTTTGATTTGATCTGTTTGTTACAAATACATTACCTAGTTTTGAATTGGTTTGCCTGTTGTAATCTACAATACACGGTTTTTAATTTTTCTGTCTGTTGTAATCAAAACTATCAAGTTTTGAATTGTTCTGTTTGTTGTAATATACAGCACTACCAGTTTCGAAGCAGTTATGTGTGTTGTAATATACATTATCCAGTTTCGAATAGTTCTGCCAGCTGTAATCTACATTATCTAGTTTGAATCGTACTGCCTCTTCCAATCTGCATGTTTCTCACATTTCTTCATGGATCCAGACAAGTTCTGTTGGTCCTGACTTTACGCTTCCAAATCAGTACATTTTGGTAAATATTAAATGTTACTTCAACAAAGAAAAATACAAATGTAGTTAATTCAGATTGTAAATGCGACCAACTAAAACATCATAGCATTACATACTTCGTTTTTAATACAAGCCACAAGTCTGCAAAATATGGTAGTGGCCCTCTTGCTTGGAAAGATATAATACCTCAAATATAATTATATGGGCACAGGGAATTGAAAGGGCAAGTAGCTCATTTTCTCTGGGATCCGAGAAAGAAATGGAATAAGAAGAAGAAGACGAAGAACAGAAAAAGAGGTAGTGACAGAAGAACATGTGATGATGAAAAAACAAAATATAACGAAAAAGAAAAATAATACGAAAAAAAAGAAGAAGACAAAGTAGAAGAAAAAGAAAGGGAAGACGAAAAACGAAGAAGAAGAAGAAGGAACAAAAGAAGATGAAAAATAGAAAAAAGAAAAAGAAAATAAGAAGTAGTAGAAGTAATAAAAATGATATATTTAAGAAAAGAAGCAGTAACGGAAGAAGATGATGATGAAGAAGAAGAAGAAGAAGAAGAAAAGAGAAAGAAGAAAACACAACAGAAGAAGAAGAAGAAGAAGAAGAAAAAGAAGAAGACGAAGAAAGCGAAAAAGAAAAAGAAGGAAGAAAAAAGAAAAAGAAGAATAAGTGGAAGTAATAAAAACTTTATTTAGGAAAAAAAGTAGCAGTAACAGACGAAGAAGACGATGATGATAAAGAAGAAGAAGAAGAAAAAGAAAAAAGAAGTAGAAGCAATAAAAAGTATTTAAAGAATAAGAAATAATTTTTGTTTTAAATATTTAGGCCGAAACATCAAGATAGCCAAGTTAAACTCGTGATTCTAAAAGAACTGATGATGTTCGTCCGTCACATCTGATAAAGACCACTCTCTTTGTTCAGCCGTGTGGACAGTCCCGTCTCTTGCTGTGTCTGCTGAAATTGGTGACTTGCGCATTGATTTGGATTAAAGTGAGGAAGAAACTGCGCGTTAAAGAACTAGATTTATAGCTAAATAGGTTTGTTTGTTAATACAATGACCACCAAGTGAAGCACAATTTAAATTTGTTTTTAATACAGTGTATTAATGTGGTAATGATGACCCAGACACAATAAGATAAGCAAGAAAGTTGTGTGGCTCAATGTTTTTGTGTAAAAATGCCTGATTTATAGCTTCACAGGATAAGAAGCGAATTTATGGATCCAATCTTTCGCCATTAAGTTCAGCATCTTTTATATATTAACAATTTTGTTGCTTTACTCAAGACAACGTTATTGAGTAATGCTATAATAGGATAAGCCATACGATTTGTAACATATATGGATATGTCAACTTCAAGTGACTTGACTTTGATCTTGATAACCTGTGGCTGTGGGTCATAACTTCGTCTCCAGCGGACCCTGTCTTGGGTCAACGAAGGCCCGTGCATGGTAAGCCCTCTTCCAGACACGTCTCGGGTGTTGTTGTGTAGAGCAAGGGAATCTGACCAACGCATTGGAGGTCTTCCCTACGGTCTTTTGTTACCTCGGGGGTACCAGATTGCTGTCGCCGTGTTCATCATTTAACTTCAAAGATAATATATTTAAACCATTCAAGAAAGAATAGCTTACTTTAAAATAACAAATGACGCGGTACACAGAAAACATGTTGGAGTCTGCGTCGAAGATGAACCAGTTTGTGTTTTTCAAAGGGAAATCTAAAGTATTTGTACGTGCAACAGAAGATGGATGTGTCGGACCGAAAAGTGTAAATATTGCAGTCAAGCTGTAAACTAGCGACACAACTCATTCCGTTCTCCGGACTACATCCTGGTACTTGCAAATCTCTATTCAGGGCTTGGTAGCGGGAGATTGACAACGAAGAATAAGAAAAAGACGACGACGACGACGAAGAAGAAGAAGAAGAAGACGAAGTAGAAAGTAAAAGATTGCTCACATGCAGCAGAAACACTTAAGCAGTCTGTTCTAAAGTCCCGGTTTAAGAGAAAATGAGGTATAAAATGAAGACATGCGGACGATGGCTTGGAATGGACAGGGATACGAGAAATGTGGAGAATGCTGGGACATATGACTTTGACAGGGCGACAACGCGTATGATTGTTGAAGGCATGTGCTCCACGTGCAGCAGAACCCTTTTTTATGTTGATGATATTACGCTGATCTTGCTTTAAAAACAACTAGACTGCCGTTGGTTTCTATGTCACATTTTGCTTAAAAACGTCCGATATTCATCTGCATTATGACTTCCTGTTTTTTCAGACCGCAATGGCACATGGGTCGACCCAGTCTTAAATGGGTACCGGTTCAGTCCGGGAAGTATAAGCGGCGAGGGAGAGGAGCTAGAGAAGGCTACCGCCCTCATATAGACGGGCCGTTGAAATGTAGAAATGATATGGGTTAATTTACTTTACTTTACAAAGAAAAAGACTTTTGAAATTGTCTAAGCATGTCGTACAAGATGAATATAAAGAGATGATATAGATGGAGACATGTTAAACAAATTGATACAGCAATCACCGCTTTAAGAACGCACGTAAATGGAATAACTTCTTCTGTGTCTCTTCTTCTTCTACTTCTGTTACATTTTCTTCTTTGTCTATTTTTCTTCTTCTTCTTCTTCTTCTTCTTCTTCTTCTTCTTCTTCTTCTTCTTCTTCTTCTTCTTCTTCTTCTTCCGTTACTGCTTCTTTTCTTAAATATATATTTGTTATTACTTCTACTTCTTCTTTTTCTTCTAATTCATTTTTTCTTTTTCCTTTTTCATCTTCATATTCTTCTTTTTCGTTTTTCTTCTTCCTTTTCTTTTTCTTCCACTTTGTCTTGTTCTTTTTCTTCGTATTGTTTTTCTTTTCCGTTATATTTTTCTTCTTCAGCATCACATGTTCTTCTGTCACTACCTCTTTTGCTGTTCTCCGTCTTCTTTTTCTGATTCTATTTCTTGCTGTTGGAAATTAAGTTTTTGTAAATTCGCTGTACTAAGTCTCAGCTCTGTTAGACTGTGTAATAAGTTACCTTTCTCGTTTCATTTCCTTCCCCAACAATATCAGGTACCGATCCACATCTAGGTAAACCGAAACGTTTCAAAACAGGTACCTTTGCCACATGAAACCAGTGCAATCGTCACTCTATTACTCGGACGCTCAAGGCTAATTGTCCGATTTAGTAACTAAACAACGAGGTCTAACTACACACTCAAACAGTGACTATTTCCCAGGAACACGGACACAGGTCTGTTAAATACACACCCTAACTATAGCTGGTGTTTAGGGTACTCTTGTCCGTCGTGGGCACGTAATCAGTTCTAAAAACATGCACTATCTGTTTACACATGACGGACGGCAAACCTGTAATGGGTTGCTCTGATGAGATAAGGGAGGAACTACAATCAGAAAAAAATAAGGCGGGCTATTCTTGCCCCTGCTCAAATGAATAAATGTGTCACTATTTGCCTGATTGTTGAACACACGGGTTGGACAAACAGTGGATGTTTATATTCAATCATTAAACTCTTCGAGTGGTGGAGTGGATTATGATTCCTGTGTTCTGGTCAGATGGAAGCGGGTTCCAATCTTGTTTTTTTTTCGGCTAGGGTAAAACATTTTTTAAGCGTTTCAGGAACATTACCCAGCTATTACCTCTCTGTACCTGAACACGGTTAATTCCACCGGCTTATTAAAACAATGTTGTAACGAAAGTTAACGTAGTATCGAATGTGTAAGTAGTGACGAAGTATTGAATGTGTAAGTAGTGATGAAGTATCGAATGTGTAAGTATTGACGAAGTAACGAATGTGTAAGTATTGACGAAGTAACGAATTTGTAAGTAGTGACGAAGTGACGAATGTGTATGTATTGACGAAGTAACGAATGTGTAAGTAGTGACGAAATGGGGGAGAGAGAGACAGCTGTATTAGTGACTTCGATTGGTAAAGACCGAAAGAAGGACAAGTTGCCCTCTTGGTTTCAAGGAAGAAGGTGGAGATGATGATCATGATGCTTGAAGTGATGAGTAATCAGGGTCAGGTGAAATACACTGATCATATTGGGACTGAAGAGAAATTATAGTCAGGTAAAACATACTGATCATAGTGGGAAGCGAAGAGTAGTCATGGTCAGGTAAAACATTCCGCCCAAGGTGGGAGCGAAGAGTAATCAGGGA
>JAVGWX010000001.1:120089142-120111642 GCA_036924085.1 Ariolimax columbianus | reverse complement strand
CTCTCTCTCTCTCTCTCTCTCTCTCTCTCTCTCTATATATATATATATATATATATATATATATATATATATATATATATACAGTCGTTCAGTTCCCAGTAGAGTACATATCTTCAAAAAATAAACGCCAACTCCTTCTGTCATTGGCCATCCGGTCCAATTTTGTTTGCGTCTTCTCTGTTTCCATTGTCTGTTGTTCGAGCTCTCTTTTACATTTTCTGCCTTTGCTATTAATTTTCCTTGACGCAACAAACAGCTGGGTGGCCTATGGCCAACTCATTTACTAAAAGTAAACGGAACACAAAGCAGTTTCAAACATTTAAATACATGGCCACCTAAAACGTTATTAAAGATGATAAAGCACACAATTGTGACTAAAGAGTAGAATAGACCATCAGTATATTCATCATTAAAAAATATGAACGACATCCAAGGTAGTCCAGTAAGCCCTTGCCAATGGAAGTAAGAAAAGTAGTTCTTTATTGTTACATTTGGCAGTTCACTTTATTCTGAAACGAATCGGGAACATTTAAAACAAATAAAAGCACTGGTTGCCGCATATTTGTAGCTTTAGAGAAGATTATTACAAATTCCAAGCAAATAAAAAATTAATCAGGATGTTCTGAATGAAGTTAATACATAAGCAAAGTGTACAGCGAACACCAGAAAGAAACAATACGTTTCTTGTTTGTTTTGTTTCTATTATTATGTGCAAAAAACAAAAACAAAAGAAAAGAGAAGGGGTAGAGTCAAGAAAAGGGGAGAGCATCATTTTGTGGGAGATACAGAATACTTTGCTGTGAAAGCTGGCAATATTTATGTTGAAACAGATATTCGCTGTACGAAAATACTGAAATATCTCGCATTATACGAGGAGTGTTCAAACGAAACCGGATCTAACTGCACCAAGTGAACATACGTATGATGCGCATGATAACGTCACTTCTGATGTAAACAGCACATACCAACAGTCAAGTTTGCGAAATTTGATTATCCTCCGACTCATAGTTTCCTCGGCAAACTGTTGAAAACATGGCCGGTGTGAAACGGAATCCGTCCAGAGTTGATCAGCGAGCGATCATTCGGTTTCTAACAGCTAAAAGATGTTGACCAGTTGACATTCATCGCAGAATGCAGGCAGTGTATGGTGACAAAAGTGTGTCGAACGTAAGCTCCGGGGATGGTCCAACCATCAATTTTGGCGATAGCATCTTCTGACGCAACAATATGCGCCTGACCTGGTCTCGGAAGAACTTTCGTTAACTTTCGTCCTTCTTTAAACATCGTTGGTCGGTCAGTTTTTAACTGTTGTCTTCGACACACTTTTGTCACCATACACTGCCTGCATTCTGCGATGAATGTTAACTGGTCGACATTCTTCAGCTGTCAGAAACCAAATCACCGCTCGCTGATCAACTCTGGACGGTTTCCGTATCACACCCGTCATGTTTTCAACGGTCTGCTGATTGAACATTGTTCGAACAGGGGTTTTTCTGACAACAGACATCGACTCATAGTTGACTGCTTCAAAGAAAGGCAGAATCCAGAGTTGATCAAGATCCTGTCCGCTTGCGTGGGGGACAGGAACCAGAGTTGATCAAGACCCTCGCTGCTTCAATGAAAGGCAGGAACCAGAGTTGACCAAGACCCTCGCTGCTTCAATGAAAGGCAGGAACCAGAGTTGACCAAGACCCTGGCTGCTTGCGTGGGAGACAGGAACCAGAGTTGACCAAGACCATGGCTGCTTGCGTGGGAGACAGGAACCAGAGTTGACCAAGACCCTGGCTGCTTCAATGAAAGACAGGAACCAGAGTTGACCAAGACCATGGCTGCTTGCGTGTGAGACAGGAACCAGAGTTGACCAAGACCCTGGCTGCTTGTGTATGGACAGGAACCAGAGTTGACCAAGACCCTGGCTGCTTGCGTGTGGACAGGAACCAGAGTTTACCAAGACCCTGGCTGCTTGCGAAGGGGACAGGAACCAGAGTTGACCAAGACCCTGGCTGCTTGCGAAGGGGACAGGAACCAGAGTTGACCAAGACCGTGGCTGCTTGCGAAGGGGACAGGAACCAGAGTTGACCAAGACCCTGGCTGCTTGCGTGTGGACAGGAACCAGAGTTGACCAAGACCTAGCTGATTGCGAGGGGGGCAGGAACCAGAGTTGACCAAGCCGCTGGCTGCTTGCATGAAAGGCAGGAACCTTAGCTGACCAAATCTTGAAGCAGGCTGCACTAGTGTAATCTGCCTAATAGATTATCGATTCTGTGGTAATAGTCTTCAGTGACTATTATTACATCCTTTGGCGTGCTTGATAATGCAGACCGAGGTCCTCCTTGCTGTAATATAAAGCAATCTTTGCATACCTATTATGTAATATTATCATTAATGCAAAGCGAAACTCTTCAGTAAGTTCAACACTATGGGCCAGGCCAGGCTGCTGTGACATAGCCTGTTTTGTACGAGCGAGGAGGTTAGGTCTCGATCAGTATTTTTCACCTAACTCTGATATTACTGTTCACTCCCCTACACCTGGTATTGAAATTGGTCATAGGACCCTGGCACTCGGTGGATTAGTGGTTTAGATATCTAAAAAGATATGCAACTAGAACGGTGGCCTGAATCTCAGTGGTTCGAAACATGAATATCCAATAATGTGAGTCACGGACGCGAACACAGGGTCATTGATGATGCATTTAGCGATGTTTGAAATCACGACCAGCGTTATCATGAGGTCCCTAGCAGTTCAGTGGCAGTACTTCGGACTACATCAGTGATTCCAAACCTTGGTCAGGCAAAAAGTCTGATTAAACCCACGAATCAAATCTAGATTTTGAAATATTTGTTTATATATGTAATAGTCAGGATAGTTGAAACGCATGAAATACGATAGCTCCTGTGATACAAATCCAATTGAAAACACATTTAACAACTTGCTATTGAAGTACATTTAACATTTTTTTTTTAAACTTCTTTTTCTTTATTTGTCTTCTTTTTCTTTATTTGTCTTCTTCTTCTTCTTCTTCTTCTTCTTCTTCTTCTTCTTCTTCTTCTTCTTCTTCTTCTTCTTCTTCTTCTTCTTCTTATTCTTATTCTTATTCTTCTTCTTCTTATGTAGGGTTTTGCAACCTGTTTGGAACAGCAGTGTGTCGGCTGACGATTGTTTGTCATAGTTTCTGTCGGATCATAGTTGTCCTTCATGTCATACTCTACGCTCTGCCGAGGCCGGATGTGTTGGACCGAAAAGTGCAAATATCGCAGTGAAGATGTAAACTAGCGGGACAAAGCATTCGGTTCTCCGGACTATATTCTATTACTTGCAAAGCCCTGTTGGGGGCTTTGTAGCAGGAGATTGAGAAGGAACGAAGAAGAAGAATACTCTAGGAAGACTGATTCGAGACATGTGAGATGTTGTTGATTCTAGGAAGACTGATTCGAGACATGTGAGATGTTGTTGATTCTAGGAAGACTGATTCGAGACATGTGAGATGTTGTTGATTCTAGGAAGACTGATTCGAGACATGTGAGATGTTGTTGATTCTAGGAAGACTGATTCGAGACATGTGAGATGTTGTTGATTCTAGGAAGACTGATTCGAGACATGTGAGATGTTGTTGTTGAATACCCACAATGAGTAGGTTTACTCTTGTGTGCGCCCTAAAAAGGACGTTAAGTGGTGGGTTGTCGTAGCTTTCCTCACTTTCCGAGCGTGCTGATGAAGGTGGACAAGGGTCCTCCAGGCGGTTGTGCTATGCTTGGCTTCATCTGCGTGTCGCTCACTACTACGGGGATCTCATCGAACCTCACCTTTGTTAGCCAGACTGTTCTCTTCGACAATAGCCCGTTTCCAGGACGAAAAAAGAGAAGGTCAGGTGAGGGTTTTGGCCAGTATATTTCTCTTGACCCTGGTTAACATTGTCTGATCAGTGTGTTTTGTCTGACTAGACGTTAGCCTCATCGTCCCGTCAGGTGAGGGTCTTGGCCAGTATATTTCCCTTGACCCTGGTTAACATTGTCTGATCAGTGTGTTTTGTCTGACTAGACGTTAGCCTCATCGTCCCGTCAGGTGAGGGTCTTGGCCAGTATATTTTTTCTGACCCTGGTTAACATTGTCTGATTAGTGTGTTTTGTCTGACTAGACGTTAGCCTCATCGTCCCGAGATGTTGTTGTAAACCTTTTGTTTATTGTAGATGATAGTCTACGAACATCAATTCGTTGATCGATTCCTCAGGCTATTCGGATGATTTATCCATTATTCTTTCAATGCCTTGTTTGGGGATTATAGGCTTCATGATCACTTAGTTTACTCTGTCAAACAAAGGATCATAAAGTACTTGATCCCATTTGCTTCTACTTGGCCCTTGCGATGCAAAATGATAAACTTTTGTACATATTAAAAACAAATGATATAAATAGAGTTTGTGTAGAGTCAGACATACAACAGAAGTTTTGCTCCTTTGATCATGAAATTCTTCTTCCTCTTCTTCTTCTTCTTCGTTCGTTCTCAATCTCCAACTACCAAATCCTGAAAGGGCTTAAGTAGCGGAATGTAGTCCAGAGAACGGAATGCGTTGTGTCGTAGTTTACAGCTTGGCTGCGATATTTGCACCTTTCGGTCCAACACATCCGACTTCAGCAAGCATTCTTTGAGTACTGGGTTAGCATTCCCTCTTCGATCCCTTCTCCTTAGCCAGTCTGCCCTGCTGCAGCCTGTTATCCAGGATCAACGCGTGGAAGTGTAGAAGCGTCTTGGCAGCTATGGTTCGCTGGCCCTGACGCTAGCAGTCAGCTATGGGTCGCTGACCACTGCAGCTCATGCGCTGCTCAGCATAATTCGAAAACTTACGTTCGAAAAACAGCACCAGGTATTTCGTCAAACTTATGTTATGTTCAAAATCATAATTCTACACTTGTCCATCTTTTCGCTCATTGACATATAGAGTTAACATTATAAATTGCCTATTTACCGGAAGTCTGTGTCCAAGCATTCGAATTGTCGGAATAATAGTAAGGGATTTATACAATCAGGATGTTAAACTTAAGCACTACCCACTTTAGTCATCTTTGGAGGTGAGAGGAGACTAGCGTATGAACAGGCAAAACATACTGATCAGGCGTGTTAGTCAGGGTCCGGTAAAACATATTGATCAGGCGTCTTAGTCAGGGTCAGGTAAAACATACTGATCAGGCGTGTTAGTCAGGGTCAGGTAAAACATATTGATCAGGCGTGTTAGTCAGGGTCAGGTAAAACATACTGATCAGGCGTGTTAGTCAGGGTCAGGTAAAATATACTGACGAAGGTCCCAGCCTCATTTCAATTTCACTTAAGTCTCTCTGAAAACGAGCTGTTTTCATGACAGTCTGGCTAACGAGGTTGAGGATCGACGTGATCCTCATAGTAGTGAGAGACATGCAGATAATGCTAAGCATAGCACAACCACCTAGAAGACCCCGGTCCACCTTCAACAGCGCGCACAGGACTTCAGGAAAGCTTCTACAACCCGCCACTTTAAGACCTTTTCATGGCTCGCAAAAGCGTAATCTTACTCATTGTGAGCTTTGAACAATAACAACAACAACAACGTCATGCTTAGAAGGTTGCAGTAGGCATACTCTGTTCAATCCAGATACCAGTAGGAGAAATATTATTATACGGACTCCACAATACAACACATTTATTAATTCTATGTGCAGTACTTTTTTCTCTTACATAAATTGAAGTGAGTGACGTCAAATATAAGAATTGAGTACACAGTTAAAAAAACACACATTCCACCACGTTGGGGGTTGGGGAGGGGAATACGACGATTTATATATAGCTTCATAGAGCAGGGGGTGATGAAAATGTTTAGGTACCACTAAATCCACACTGGTCTTACATGGCGATGAACGAACACTTCTGGAACGAGGACAGTAGAACCGTAAAGTTAGGGCACATCTGGTCTATACCTAACAGAGAACACATCTTGTATAATGTCACCGAAGCTAAAGTTAGGGCACATATGGTCTATACCTAACAGAGAACACATCTTGTATAATGTCACCGAAGCTAAAGTTAAGGCACATATGGTCTATACCTAACACGGAACACTGCTTGTATAATGTCACCGAAGCATGACCAAGTTTGGGCACATCTGGTTTGTAATTGTCTTATCAGATATGGAACACTGATCGAACGATGGTACCTTTTTCTTCCTTTCCTTTGTTCGTTAATAATCTCCTGCTACTAAGCCCTAAAAAGGATTTACAAGTAGCAAGATGTTGTCCTGAGAACGGAGTGTTGTGTCGTAGTTTACATATTGACTGCGATATTTGCACCTGTCGGTCCGACATATCCGACTTCAGCAGGCATTTTTATTAGCCTTACCTCATCGATCCCTTCTCTTTAATCAGTCTGTCCTGTGGGCCCCATTGGTCTTATCAGACTGGGTACGCTGTTCGAACGTTGGCACTAAAGCAAGAAAAGTTTGGGCCCCAATGGATTACACTGGTTCTATCAGACTCAGTACACTGTTACGAACGTTGGCACTAAAGCATGAAAAGTTTGGGCTCCAATGGATTACACTGGTATTATCAGACTTGGTACACTGTTACAAACGTTGGCACTAAAGCATGAACACTTTGGGCCTCAATGGATTACACTGTTATTATCAGACTTGGTACACTGTTACAAACGTTGGCACTAAAGCATGAACAGTTTGGGCCCCAATGGATTACACTGGTCTTATCAGACTTGGTACACTGTTTCAAACGTTGGCACTAAAGCATGAACAGTTTGGGCCCCAATGGATTACACTGTTATTATCAGACTTGGTCCACTGCCCGAACGGTGATACAGAAGTATTTTTTACCGCATCCATTAACGCACCAAAGCCCACATTTTGCCAAACTTTTCAACCATTAATGGATTATTATAGTGCGAATCTAAATTATTCAGACTTGAAAACTCTCTACTCAGACTACGTTATGAGACTGGATAAATAACTAGAAACTGTTGAAAACGCTAGATCAAGATTTCGCATACTAGAGAGGAATAGCGTCTTACATGTAACAGCGCGTTAACAAGAATTTTTTTTTTTAAAGACATTTTTCGTTTATGTATCTACTTGATTTACGGTTTATAAAAGTTGTCTTATTGTGGACACTGCTGTCAGGGATGAAGTGTTGGAAACTTCATTGTACCATGCGTCAGCTTTTAATGAGGTGAAGTGGCCAGTTTAATTGCCTAACACTTTTCCAGGTATCAACTTACAGCTGGGTCCACTTGAGCGTGTCGATAACGGGGATCGAACTCGGTACCTTTGCATATTGAAGTAAGTGCTCTACTTAAGGGGTCTCTTGTCTTGTTGATACCTCTGTTGAAACATTGACATGTGAGAATTAGAACTCATAATATGAGGAGGTTCGAACGCGTTCTTAGAAGTGATATCGAAGGCCAGTTAACAAAAAAGATGTGTTTTTGTTGTGGAGAATATATATGGAAATAGATGATCAGGTCAGGTCAGGTCAGGTCATCCGGTAACCGGTGAGGTCGTTGGGGCACACATGAAGACATCCTCACAACTGCACGCCATCCCTCTCTGTCAGATGCCGCTGCTTGTGACTCTTCTGGTCGGCGACTGGTCCATTCTTTTATGTTGTCCTCCCATCTCTTTTTGGGCCGGCCTCTTCGTCGTCTGCCATGCACCTTCCCGTGGAGCATTGTGTTTGCAAGACCACTTGATCTCGATATGTGACCGTACCAAGTGAGTTTCCTTCTTTTGACAGTTGCCAAGAGATCTTCGAAAGGCCCTATTTCTGTTGTAATTCTATCTCGTATTTCCTCGTTTGTAACTCGATCTTTGCACGTGGCGTTTAAAAGTTTTCGGAAACATCTCATCTCAAGAGCCTGTATCCTTCGTTGAAGGTCAGCTGTAACTGTCCATGTCTCACACGCATAGAGGAATATTGACAGGACCAGTGTACGCATTAATCTGATTTTCGTGCATAGTGCTAATCGTTTATCTTGCCAGATTTTGTTAAGCCGTGCAGGCGCCGCTATTGTCTGTGCTATTCTGGCCAACACTTCACATTTTGATCCTTCATCACTGACAATCGACCAAAGATATTTAAAACGGTCAACCACTTCGAGTTCCTGACCGTTAGCTTTTATCTTGCTGTTGAAGCCCGTAGCGTTGTTGGTCACTAATTTTGTCTTTCCAGCGTTTATCTCCATACCATAGTCAAGAGCTGTTTCATCGAGCCTTCTGACCCATTCCTGGAGTTCTGCTTCTGAGCCCGCCAACCCGTTGATATCATCTGCAAAACGAAGGTTGGTAATCGTTCGGCCCCCTATCTTGACAGTACCAACGTGACCTTCAAGTGCCTCACTCATAATTCCTATAAGGAATATATTGAAAAGTGTTGGAGAGAGTGTACACCCCTGTCTCACACCAACTGATGTGCGAAACCAGTCTCCTCGCCTCCCATTCACAAGAACTGCGCTAGACGCCTTGTTATACAGGTGTTCAAGGACCGTTATAATATTTCCGTTGATATTATACATCCTCATGGTTGCCCAAAGCGCTTTATACCATACCCTATCAAACGCCTTCTTAAAATCCACAAACACATGATACAGTGTTTGCTGCTGTTCTAGATATTTCTCGCTTAGCAGCCTTAAATTAAATATCTGTTCTGTAGTGCTTCTTCCCTGTCTGAACCCTGCTTGCTCCTCGGCAATAATCTTTTCTGCTTGTGGTTTCAATCGGTCAAGGATTAATCTAAGCATGACCTTGCTAGGGTGGCTAATGAGGCTTATTGTTCTGTAATTTTGGCACAGCTTTAGGTTTCCAGACTTATATAACGGTATAACTATTGATTTCGTCCATAAGTCCGGCCAGTTTCCTGTCGCCCATATTTTGTTACAGATGTGTGTCAGGCCTTCCACCACTACCTCGCCACCTGCTTGCAAGAGCTCTGCTGGTATATTGTCCACGCCGGCCGCCTTCCCTCTTCTCAATGTCTTTACCGCTGCAATTACCTCTTCCTTCGTTATCAATTGGTTATTTTCTATATTTGTTGGTGTTGGGGGAAATGTTTTCTCAGGTTTGGTTCTCCCTTGATAGTAATATAGCTCGGAACAGTACTCTGTCCATCTTGCCAGTACGTCATTTCCCTCAATGAGACACTTGCGGTTTTTACGATGGATCATAAGGCTCATGCGTTGTCTTGGTGTTACCAGTTCTTTGACCACCTTGTATGCTCCTTTAGCATCATTTCTGTTTAGTCTCTCTTCGATGTTTGCGCATTGCTCACATATCCACGCTTCTTTCGCCTCTCTCATCTTTTGTTGTTTGGCTTTCTTGACCTCTTTATAACTGCCGACCTCTTCCGGTGGGTGATTGTGTTTTTTCAGTGACCTTCTTTAACACAAAGGTCTAGAATGTCTTTGGTCACCCATGGCTTCTTTTTTGCTTGGTGGCATCCCAGGATTTCTGTTGCAGTATCTATTAGACCTGCGTTAAGAGACTCTGTAACTGTATCTGTATCCAGTCCCTCTCTGAGAGCCAACAGTGGCGCAAATCTCCCTCCCACCCTTGCTTGGAACCCTTCGGTGATTTTTGGGTCAATTAGTTTGTCCATGTCAAACTTTAGCCTGGTCACATCCTTCTTTGCGACTCCCTTCAATCGCCGACGCATGGTCATCATAACCAGATGGTCGTGGTCGCTTCCTATATCAGCTCCGGGGAAACGTCTTGTTTTGTCGGTGTTGATGCTCGATCGGAACCTCCTCTGGACCAGTATATAGTCCTCATGTGTGAATCTTGGGCGGTTTTCTCTTGGCGGAGCCCATCTCCTCTCCAAGCCGGTGCGGGCCAACATCCGCATCTGACCCGGAGGAGCCCATCTCCCCAGGCAAGCCATTGCCTCGTTTGCCTACAGCCTCGCGGCCATAGTTTCCCAGTGTGCACAACTTGGAGGTAAGGTTGACTTGTGTGTTCGCTTTATCGGCAAGCTACTCATTTCACTTTTTGCCCCTCAAAAGAAGGACTAGCCGACCCCGACATCGCTGGTTTGCGATGCCGAGCGCAAAACACACCATTGCATACATGATCAATAATGAGTATATCATTTCTATTCATCATCATCAGAGTCATCATCACCGTGTGTTTAGTGCCACTGACAATCTTACCCCTACCTCAACCCCCTTTGTTTCCTCCCCCCACCCAACCCTCTCCCCTCCAACTCCCTACCTACAACCAAATGCAATATGAATATCATCATTTCAGAAATGGTTTGGCTTTCAATCCAACTTGCCATGTTATCCCCAATTTTTGGCCTTCCTCTTTCTCGGTTAGTCTGGCCCTCGATCGTTTCGACTGTTATCAGATCTTCAAGTTGCTCCTGCCTCAGTATGCCCTTTGTTAATGGTGCTATTTTCTGTTTATATTTTAGTTAGCATAGATCTATTAGTATTTGTTTTATTGTAAAGTATCTTCACTGGATTTCTTAACTGGCTATGGCTTGATAGCGTTTAGCCCATAAAACGCATTTCGTTTGCTGCATGTGTTTTTATCTGTTTGATAATCCATTGTTTGAGATCCACATAGCACGAGGCTGTAACATTGACAGACTCTCTCGTTGCCATTTTTTTTCTGGAAATCAATTTTACCAATGTAGTTCTGATCTTTATTTATGCTACGCATCTTTCGAATTTAGATTACTCTTTTGTGTCTGATTATCGTTTTTTGTTTTGTTTTTAAATCTTTCTACCTTCTTCACATTTGATCAGCATCTTCTCATTTGTATTATAATCACTGTTTCCTTTTTGGAGAACTTTATGTTTTGTCTTTCTTGTAAATACTCACTCAACGTGTCACGTGATCAAGGCCTGTGACGTCCGTGGAGAATATTACATTTCACAATATGGCAGAACGTACACTTTATAAAAAAGTAAAAACATTAGAGAAGATATGGACAGATCAAATCACAATCAACTGGTCACTTCAAACTTCTTAAACTGAAATACGGAAAAGTAGTCTGTTTTTCTCCCTACCTTTTTCTCCATGTCACAGGTTGTTTTTTTTTTTTAGGCTTCAAAAAGTTTACAAGTGTGAGTCAGCTACCGCACTGTGACAGAAGCAATACAAAAAACCACGTTTCGACACGTTCGGAACAAAGAACAAACGAAAACACATAACAAATAACGAAATAATCAAAGATAATGGACATGATAATCAATACGAACGATTGAGAGAACGGGAATGTATGAAGCAAGCGCAGTACTTGGAACATAAAAGGCCAAACAAGAATTGATAATATATGAACCAATTATTATACTCAGTAACACACTACAATACACTATGTGTGTGTGTGTGTGTATATATATATATATATATATATATAAAAATATATATATATATACCTATATATATAAGTAAATATATCTTGATGACCGGTTCCTTAGCGTAGCTGCGCGTCCCAATTTCGTCTCCAGCAGACCGTGTCTTCGGCCTCTTAAGGCCAGTGAGTGGTAAAAACTTCCCGGATGTTGCAGCGTGCAACAGGAGAGTCTGACCAACGCATTTGAGGTCTTCCCCGCGGTCTCTTCTTACCTCGGGGTTACCAGACTGCTGTCGCTGTGCTCCGTCGACCATCGTTTCGTCGTAACATGTGACCTGCCCAAATAAGTCTTGCCTTGTCTGCGTGAATTACCGCATCCTTCACCAGGGACAATCGTCTTATGTCAGAATTGTGGAGACCTTGCATAGGTTGGTTTCGGAGAGTGATTCCGAACAAGCGTCTCTCTACGGAGGCCTGCGTCAATCTCAATTTGTTCTCTAGTGATTGTATTAGTGCTGATGGCATATATATTTATATATATTTCTTTATCCTCATCATGAAGCATGTTCTTTGCATAAGGTATCTTCCATCCGTATAAAAATTACTCGATCTCTTGCCAAAGTTTCAGCCTGCACTAGTCATGCCCAAGCTTTTATTGACATCTTGGTAGCATCGTCTCCTTGGTCCGCCTCTGCCTCTCTTGCCTGGCACCATACCTTCCATTACCGTTCTCTCAAGACCGTTGTGTCTTTTGATGTGGCCAAAGTACGAGTATTTAAGTTATCTGTTCATGATGGAATTTATGAACCAGTTTACCTCTATGTCCAGCTCTGGTCGAATATCTGCATTCTTCTTTTTTTTTTTTTTGGTCCATGGTATTCTTATAACCTGTCTAAAACATTTCGACTCGGAGGACTCGATTCTCTTCCTTGAGATTTGGGTAACTGTCCATATTTCACAGCCGTATGCCGCCATTTGTATGTATGTATGTATATATATATATATATATATATATATATATATATATATATATATATATATATATATATATACAGATATATATATATATGTATATATATATATATATATATATACACACACGAGTGTATATAAATGCATACACATATATATATATATATATATATATATATACACACGAGTGTATATAAATGCATACACATATATTTATATATATACACACGAGTGTATATAAATGCATACACATATATATATATATATATATAAACACACGAGTGTATATAAATGCATACACATATATATATATATAAACACACGAGTGTATATAAATGTATACACACATATATATATATATATAAATATATATATATATATATATATATATATATATATATATACACACGAGTGTATATAAATGAATACACATATATTTATATATATACACACGAGTGTATATAAATGCATACACATATATATATATATATATAAACACACGAGTGTATATAAATGCATACACATATATATATAAAACTGCCACATATTTATAAACATCCGCATATACAAATAAAAGGATACAGCAAAGAATGTATAAGCAAAATAATATGAAAGAGATAGAACAGAAAAGAGGTAGAAGAAAAAAGTAAGTGTAGTTTTTGTTGTTGTAATTGTTATATCTCATCTCATTAGTCGTTAGATGTCGGAGTAGCTAGGATCAATTTTCATGAGTCTACATATCATTGGACGTCGGAGTAGCTAGGATCAATTTTCATGAGTCTACATATCATTGGACGTCGGAGTAGCTAGGATCAATTTTCATTAGTCTACATATCATTGGACGTCGGAGTAGCTAGGCACAATTGTCATTAGTCTACATATCATTGGACGTCGGAGTAGCTAGGCACAATCGTCATTAGTCTACATATCATTGGACGTCGGAGTAGCTAGGCACAATCGTCATTAGTCTACATATCATTGGACGTCGGAGTAGCTAGGCACAATCGTCATTAGTCTACATATCATTGGACGTCGGAGTAGCTAGGCACAATCGTCATTAGTCTACATATCATTGGACGTCGGAGTAGCTAGGCACAATCGTCATTAGTCTACATATCATTGGACGTCGGAGTAGCTAGGCACAATCTTCATAAGTCTACATGTAACGTAAGTGGACGAAGTGGGTAGGCACAATCTTTATTTCTGTGCCATTTGTGTGGTTATTTATATTTTCAATACATGTTTTTCTTTAACGCTGACAATCCATTTTCTTTTTGTGATCTTTCTGTTGATCTGAAACTTTGATGTCTTGTGTTTTATATGCTCGCGCGGCAATTGGTTTAGGAGGCTTTTAGTAATATCCTCAAACCATTGAATGCTAGACTGTCTTTATATTTTGTGCACTTCGTGGTTCCATTCTGTGTCAGATCTCTTCTGGTCTTCTCTAACCATGACCTTCTTTCGAAAGCACTTCAGTACACGCGCTCTGTTAGTTCTTCTCTGTTCAGACTTCATACCTAGCACATAACAGAGAATTTGGAACGTGCATACTGGCAATCATCTGTCTTTATGTCTATATTGGAATTTTGAAATGTCTTAGTTGATAGCGAAAGCGAGTATATCACTGCATGTTCTTGCTAATCTCTTGTTTCTATCTTCCTATCCAATGCCAAGGTCTCTGAACGTAGTTCCTAGTATCTCAATTTGTTTACATGATGAAACTCAGTGTCTTTATATGGATTTAGACATTTTTATTCTACTAACTTTCATTACATACATTTATACTGTATTTATTTTTATAATACACTTCGTGCGTTCTTGGGTGATAATATTTAGATATTGTTGGAGGATTTAAATTTTGCAGTAAACTTCATTTTTTTTATACATATATATAGTTAACCTCCCGAAAGCAAAAGCCGTTTTTGATTCAGAAACAAGAAAGCAAACTCGTTAGTGGTTCAGAGACACGAAAGCAAAATTCGTTAGTGGTTTAGAGACACGAAAGAAAACCTCGTCAGTGGTTGAGAGACACGAAAGCAAAATTCGTTAGTCGTTGAGAGACACGAAAGCAAAATTCGTTAGTGATTTAGAGACACGAAAGCAAAATTCGTTACTGGTTTAGAGACACGAAAGCAAAATTCGTTACTGGTTTAGAGACACGAAAGCAAAATTCGTTACTGGTTTAGAGACACGAAAGCAAAATTCTCAGAATAACAGTTGCACTTTCTCTTCTCTATAACACACATGTCCACAACAGACAGCAGTCCATGCTACCAAAGTGTAAGAATCACTGATTGAAAGTATAAGCTGTCATGCAAATTTCTGCTCCCTAGAATAAGACATTCATTTCAATCAGCTGTGTCAACACTGAATCTAATCAGCCTGAATCACACATATTTTCAATCAGTTCATGTGATTGAGTAGCCTTACACGATGCAACAACTTCTCGGGAATTTGCATACTAATAGATTGGATCAAAGCTATGCTGTATTATATGTTCTTCGTGATGCCCTGCATTGTTTTATATATATATATATATATATATATATATATATATATATATATATATATATATATAAATATTTATAAAGACCCATTTTTACATCTCAGACATGCGGAGACATTAAAGTACGAACCTATGTTGAAGTGAAGAAAGCTGCAAAGGATAGAGTAAAATGGAGAGACATGATCCTGCAACCTTACAACCATGCTTTGGACTAAACAACCACATGCTTATTATTAATAGTATTATATATATATATAAAACGTGAGAAATAAAGAGAAAGAGAGAGAGAGAGAGAGAGAGAGAGAGAGAGAGAGAGAGAGAGAGGTGGAATTACTGTGTGACAATTCCATGACTAAACATACTAAATGTCTACTTTATGACTAAGATCGTTTCGTTCTCCTGCTTTGAGAAAAGGGAAAGACAAAGCTAATGACTATATCAGATCAACGTCAGCTAAGCGTGAAGATGAGAAAGAAAAGGTAATAACAGAAAAGGTTAACAAAATCAATGTTGGCACGCCCAAGACTGCCTGACGGCGTCAGCATGCCATGCAACACAATGCGTGCAGAAAGACCATACAGGCGAGGTGGCTATGGAGACCAAAGCAAAACATAGTGCATTTCACAAGCTTTTTCCTCCCTCCTTTAAATGAATTCCACTGAATCATGCAGATCGATTCACCAGATACCATCCTTTCCCTCCCTTTCAGGCGGTGCATTCTTGCATTGTTTTCTCTCCTGTTTTGCACCGAGGTACAACTAAAGGGAATAGTTCGCAAGTGATATTCTTCTCAAATTATTTGATAGGCATTGATAGGCTTGTCTTCTCCTGTGCTCGCTCTCAAACAATCACATCTATTTATCTCGTAAACTTAGTCCTCAGACTACTCACGAACTTGAGCCCTCAAATAATCACATCTGTTTGTCTCGTAAACTTAGTCGTCAGACTACTCACGTAAGCATACACTTGATCCCTCATTTAATCACATCTATTTTTCTCGTATACTTAGTCCTCAAACTACTCACGTACTTAATGGCTCAAACAATCACATCTATCTGTCTCGTAAACTTAGTCGTCAGACTAATCATGTAAGCATACACTTGATCCCTCATATAATCACATCTATTTTTCTCGTAAACTTAGTCCTCAGACTACTCATGTAAGCTTACACTTGATCCCTCATATAATCACATCTATTTGTCTCGTAAACTTAGTCCTCAGACTACTCACGAACTTGAGCCCTCAAATAATATCATCTATTTCGCTCATAAACTTAGTCGTCAGACCTCACATAAGCATACACTTGATCACTCAAATAATCACACATATTTAGGTAATAAACTCAGTTGTCTCAGACCGCTCACATAAGAATACAGCTCATTCCAAATATCACCATATCTTATGTCCTCATAACTTAATTTGGTGATCTGTTCAGGCTTCTCTGATAACTAAACAGTACAGTTTAACCGTCAAATAATCCCATCTACTTTCCTCATAAACTTAACTGTATGTTGTGTTTAAGGTTTAACTTGTAACCATACATGCTTGAAATATATACGGAAGTCTGCCTCATGTCCATTAAGCACTGGTACATGCATGTATGCTGAAAGTGGATGCAGTGAGTTCCATCTCATCCACAGAAATGTAAATTTACTCAATTATACTTTGATGGAAACGTGGAAAGGGTTGGAGAGGACAATAGGAAATTATGTTTGTTTGATGAGATTGCTTTTTGGGAGTTTTTAAAAATTCGTTTATTGCTTTTGGGTAACTAAAGAATAAGGAATAGTACGGAAGTACATTTTGGCAAATGGATTTTGAACTATTTATAGAACAGGAACCATGGTGACGAATTGACCAGTGCTATCATGTAGGTTGTTGTTGCTGAATACCTATGATGTGCGAGTATTCTATTTAGTGCGTTCTGAAAAAGATGTGAAGTTGGGGTTCTAGTAGCTTTCCTCACATTTCAAGCGTGCTGATAAAGGTGGACCGAGGGGATCAGACGGTTGTGCAAATCTTGTCGTTTACTACTACATTGATCACTAGGAACACACCTCGATAGCCCGACTGTATTTAGACAGCGTGCTTACAGGGAGAACTGCATGGGAGTGAGATGGATTTGGCCATTATGTTAACCTGACTTGACTAGCAAAAGACTGACCAGCATGTATTACCTGACTAGTGGTTAGTCTCCCTCCCTCCGTCTTCTTACATTGAATAAACATTTCCAGTTTGTCAGAAAACGCAGACACGGTAACTTAAATAATGTTTGTATGTGTAATTATATTTATTCCAGTGATTCTGAACATATCTCGCCATGGGGCCATAAGGAAACATGAACAATTCTACCTTCATAAAACAAAATACTTTTGATTACACGATGCCTTCGGCTACATATGGTCTGGCGGCCGGCTTCTTCCCAGTAACCGGTGCTACTATTTGGCGAGCTAGGCAAATGCCATGGGCGCTGACCTCAGATGGCCGCAGTGCGTAGATTTTCAAGTGCAAAATATAAAATATTTTCACTCAGCAGCTAAAGTATATATATATATATATATATATATATATATATATATATATATATATATATATATATATACACATATATCATGTAGCATGCCCTTTATAGAGCGTCGCTCCCATCACAGTCTGTCTGAAAGAAACTGGTTCCCTTGCCAAAACTCCAGCCTTCACCACAGTCATACCCAGGCATTCCTGGATATCTTGGTGCCATCGTCTTCTCGGTCTACCCCTTCCTCTTTTACCTGACACCATACCTTCCATCCCTGTTTTATCGAGACCGTTTTTTCTCTTGATGTGACCAAAGTATTTGCATTTTCCATCAAAACCTGTAGAAAATCATATATATATATATATATATATATATATATATATATATATATATATATATATATATAGCTATAACTCAATCAGCGACGAGCGTCCAGCTAGTCGTTTCTATTAATTAGAAAGTCGTGGCTACTGCTATTACTGTTTTTACCATAATCATCAATATCATTGACGTCTCACTCTCTGAAAACCATACGTGTGGTACCCTGTGAGTTTTATCCATCTGTCTCCTGCGACACAGTCTGCTATGACTATAAAAGCCGACCCACGAATATTACGTCACTCTGTTTCATTTGACTATGTCCTACAATCACACTCTTGCACGACTTTCACACGACACCTTCCATTGTACTTTGGTTGGGCTGGCTTCTGAGAGCGCACAAACCTAGCATAGGTACATACAGCCGCACACATACATCCAAGCACTGGTTTGTGCGTCTTAATATCGCCCAAATTGACTACGGTCTAAGATGGAATAGGCACGACTCCGCCAGTAGAAACAAGTGAGGTAAACACATACAATTTAAAAAAAAAAAAATATAGTCCCTACCGCAGATGGTGACTCGCCTTCCGCCCCTTCTCCTGTTAGTCAAAACAGTTCTGCCACGCGAAGTCCAGGAGTTGAACTTTGTTATCAGAGGCTATTAAAGACGCACGTCACAGGAACATTGAGTTGGTGTTGAGAGTTTATCCTCAACCCCACCACCGGTTTATACCAACATTTAGAACCAAAAAAATAAACTTATATGTAACCAATATGTGTACGTATATCAATCGTATGTATGTTTTGATCGTCCGTGTACCTGAGCGGTTGAGCGATTACTTCTGGCGGCATAGCTATCAGCAATGCTTGTTTTGAGATGGTTAGGTAGTGATTTCCTAATGAGTTGTCGCAATGCACACGCGTAACTAAGATTTCAATGAGATGTTATGTGATTTTTGGGATTTGTCAGATAATTTCATTTGGCCTAATACTGTCACCGCGAATCTAACGTCTGGTCAGGCAAACCATACTGATCACACAATGTTAGTCAGGATCAGACAAACCATACTGATCACACAATGTTAGTCAGGATCAGACAAACCATACTGATTACACAATGTAAGTCAGGATCAGACAAACCATACTGATCACACAATGTTAGTCAGGATTAGACAAACCATACTGATCACACAATGTTAGTCAAGATCAGACAAATCATACTGATCACACAATGTTAGTCAAGATCAGACAAATCATACTGATCACACAATGTTAGTCAAGATCAGACAAACCATACTGATTACACAATGTTAGTCAGGATCAGACAAACCATACTGATTACACAATGTTAGTCAGGATCAGACAAACCATACTGATTACACAATGTTAGTCAGGATCGGACCAACCATACTGATCACCCAATGTTAGTCAAGATCAGACAAACCATACTGATTACACAATGTTAGTCAGGATCGGACCAACCATACTGATCACCCAATGTTAGTCAGGATCAGACAAACCATACTGATCACACAATTGTTAGTCAGGATCAGACAAACCATACTGCTCCCACAATGTTAGTCAGGATCAGACAAACCATACGGATCTCACAATGTTAGTTAGGATTAGACAAACCATACTGATCACACAATTGTTAGTTAGGATCAGACAAACCATACTGCTCCCACAATGTTAGTCAGGATCAGACAAACCATACGGATCTCACAATGTTAGTTAGGATTTGACAAACCATACTGATTACACAATGTTAGTCAGGATCAGACAAAACATACTGATCCCACAATGTTAGTCAGGATCAGACAAACTATACTGATGCCACAATGTTAGTAAGGATCAGACAAACCATACTGAACCCACAATGTTAGTCAGGATCAGACAAACTATACTGATCCCACAATGTTAGTCAGGATTAGACAAACCATACTGATTACACAATGTTAGTCAGGATCAGACAAACCATACTGATTACATAATGTTAGTCAGGTTCAGACAAACTATACTGATTACACAATGTTAGTCAGGATCAGACAAACCATACTGATCACACAATGCTATTTAGGGTCAGGTGATGATTGGGATCAAGATGCCACCTCACTTCCACGCAGTTTTTTTGGGGAAATAAGCAGTCTGGCTAACGAGGTGGGGATCGATATGATCCCTGAAGTGGTAAGCGATACCCAGATGAAGCAAAGCATAGCACCACAGCTTTGACAACCCTGACCCGCCTTCATCGGCACACTCGGGATGTGAGGAAAGCTACTGGAACACGACAGGACGCACACAACAGTAAACTTTCTTGTCGGGTTAATACAACAACAACAACATCAACAAAAACATTGACCCACGAGAGGCGGGTATACTAGCGGTCTCCATGCTTGTCTCGTCACTATTGGGGGTGGGGGTGACTGGGAGTGCGGGTGACTGGGAGTGGGGGTGTGGGACACCCGATGAAAACTACAGTAAAGTAGACCTTGTGCTTTTGTCTTTCCATCACTTGGTTGACCACCCACTTCATAGCCAACGCACACCATGTTTGTACAATTCTTACACACGCCAATCGTCCCTAGTGGAAAGTGTAGTTATTTAAGCAGAAAAGGCGAACCATCCTTGACGGCAGTAATTCAGCTGTAGTAAGCTATGAGTCGCTGACTGCTGTCAACTAGTTCATTGTACTGTATCTTCAACCTCTTGAATGACGTACATGCGATGAACCAATAAGAGACATGTAACTGAGGTGAACGCGAGACAAGAGAATTACTGGTTATTCTGAAAAACGCATTACAAACTCCGGTTAAATGATTAATATCAGCTTTTGCCCCTTTCTGTCCAACTCTTCCAATCCCCTTTTTTGTTCCTTCATACCGCAGCCTAGTATGTAATCTATGCAGGCGCTCTTACAAACCGATCAATGCTAAACCCTACCTTTAACATTTAGAGAGAAACCATCGCTTTGTTCTCCGGTCTAGCGACTATCGAACTCCTGGTCTTGCAGTCAAGACTCGAAGTTTACGACATAAAAGGCCAGAATGACGAGATAATGGAAAGATCAATCTGTGCTTATAATTTCTGTGAAGAGTTAGCGCCCAGGGGAAACAACTTGAATTATATCTACTTGCCTTGCTGCGCAAATAGTAATCAGGGAAGGAGAGGTAACGTGTAATAAGGAGCTGCAAGCAAGACTGATCGATACTTGGAAAACGTATTTCAAAACATGTTACTGTTAAACAAGATGTATCTTATTCCAGTAAGTCGCTTACAGTTAGAAGTAACAGTTATTAGTCGACAGGTACCCTGATCGACGCTATAGGAAACCTAAGCCGCCTTTCTTGGTCAGATACGCCCCGACGTCAACCCCTGTCGCTGAAAAATCGTCTTTATATCTATCCATCTTCCACTCGGTTCCCCTATCGCTTAGACGCCTGACCATGGGGGCATTGTTTTTGTTGTTGTTTTTTTTTTTTTAGGTTCGAATTTTTTTTCTAACCCCCAAGGCGGTGTGCGTTGCACTACAATTTTTATTTTGCGCCTGTCAGCCCAGTGCATCCGACTTCAGCATACATTTTATGTAAAGGTCTGCTTCCTCCTGCATATTCTAAGAGTTTGTTTACTCTGAGTAACTACCGGTGCTGTGATGGGGATCGAACATAGCACCTTCAGATTGTGAGCCGTGTCACTTAACCACTAACCCACACTGTCCCCTCTATCGGGCATTTTAAACTAGCAAGGAAAGGCCTGGATCTGTGTTCAACACATGGGATGGAACCGGCCATTTTGTGAATGTCCTCGTTCATATTTTCGCTTTCAAACAAACCCCAGAACACCAAAATAAGTCTTAACGGCAAATATCTGCGGCCAAACGACAACCCAAACTACTTGGGCGTCACATTTGATCGGCGCATGACACGGAAAAGTCAGATCGAGAGAAACCGAATGAGAGCCAGACAAAGAACGGCAGTCATGAGGAAACTTGCTGGCACAAGCTGGGGAGCAGACGAGAGAATACTTAAGAAACTGTACTGGAAGAGTGAGACCAGTTCTCGAGTATGGCATTGCGGCATAAGTAACAGCAGCAAAGGCGAACTTCGATAAAATTAGCAAACTTCAAAACCAAGCCATGAGAGTTATAACAGGAGGCATGGAGTCAACGCCAATCGTAGAACTTGAAAAGATTACCTATCTGCAATTCATGACCGTCAGAAGAGACTGCAGAGCCCAGAAGCAAGCAGAGAAACTAAGAAGACTGACAGACCGACCATCCAATGCAACAAAGACTAAATAAATTTGGAAAAGGGAAACTAAAGCGGAAAAACTTTGCAGAAATAGTCAAAGCAAAGATGAGCGAAGACCTTATGAACACCATAACAACACCAAATTTTATGTCGCACTTTCGCTCTTCCGAAAAAAATGATGTCCAGGTAGCTGACCTCCTAATCGTCATGGACAGCTATGTTTTGAAAGCTCAGGTTAATACGTTCCTGAGTTCTGCCCATCCTCAGAATTGTAGTCATTGACAGATAGGGCTGACATTGTCCTTCAGGAAGGTCAAGTCCAATTACTGCGCATTGATACTGTTGTTTATTATAACATATACACACAAACACACACACACACATATACATATCGGGAACTGAGACGCTGGTCCAGTCAGGCAAAATATACTGACCAAGACGTTGGGTCAGGGTCAGACACAATGTACTGACCAAGACCACAATCTCTATTCCATGTTCTCAAGACAGTCTGGCTGACGAGATGTGGACGGATGTTTCCCCGTAGTAGTGAACGCCACGCAGATGAAGCTAAGCATAGCACAGCCGCCTGGAGAACCGCGGTCAACCTTCATCA